>LBNU01019392.1:97575-108369 GCA_014162995.1 Artemisia annua
ATTATTATTATTATTATTATTATTATTATTATTATTATTATTATTATTATTATTATTATTATTATTATTATTATTATTATTATTATTATTATTATTATTATTATTATTATTATTATTATTATTATCATTATTATTAATTTCCCTTGGAAACCCCTTTGTTTTCTTCTAATACAAAACAATGTCACATGAACGTGTTTTCTACATTTTGTAAAAAAGTTAATACCGATAAATTTTTCATCAACTAAACACACAACTGTATGAAGTTTTAAAATGTTACATTTCGTTTAACTAATACAATTCAAACATAGAATGATGAACTGATGGTCCAAATTTAGAAGGTCAACAAAAGTAGCAGTATTGACTTTTCATTTTTGCCTAAAAAAGGTTTGACTTTTGGGTTTTGCGGTTGCCAAGTTGCCAACCCAAAGATTGGAACTGCTGAGAAAATGCAAAGGTGAAATACAACCCTTGGTGCATAATGTACAATCCACACTCGACCTCTTCACATGTATATTTATGCCCCATATTCTACATGTACATAAATGCTCATACAAGAAATGACAGACTGCCAAGGTAAAATCATATAAGTTGGTTTACGCTTTTTAGTAAAAAAAAATATTTGTTTTGTCTTTGTGGTTTACTCGAAATCACACTCGTCGTCTTTATTCGATTTTAATTACACCATTGATACCTATTTTTAAACTAGTTGCATCGATGGTTCCTATTTTGAAAAATAGGGATCATCCGTGTAATAATATATACTTTTTTTTATTACACAGGTAGTCCCTATCGTTATTACACGGTTAGTCCCAATGTTTCAAAACAGAGACTACCAATGCAAATAGTTTGAAAATTGAAGATTATTTACGTAATTAAAATCGAATAGGGATGACGAGTTTGATTTTAGGCAAACTACGACGAAACATGTAATTTCAACTTTTTATTTCCCACTTTATGCGACTATTTTTATATACAATTTTGGTGTTTGGATATCTGATACAGGACAGAGTTCATGGCCCGAGTTGGTAGGGGCAACAGGAGAAACTGCTGCAGTTAGAATTGAGAGAGAGAGAGAGAGAATCCGCGTATAGATGCAATTGTTATATTGAACAGAAGTATCACGACTACTGAAGGCCGTTATGATCGTGTAAGGGTCTGAGTTAACTCTTGTGGGATTGTCGTTCGAGTTCCTGGGATTGGCTAAGTTGAATGACCGAGCCAAAGAGTTGCAGACTTGCAGTCATATATGTTATATGCTATTCTTGATAAATAAACTAGCCTAAGGCCCGGCCGTTGGCCGGCTAGCTAAAAGTTTTATTATTAAACATACAAATTCAGTACAAACATGATGTAAAATTTAATACGCTAAATTTTATAATCCTGAAAGATAAAGATGCAATATATAAATAACCTTGAATGTATTGTTTAAAAGATAAAAATATAAAATTAAAAAAATGGATAAATTAAAGTAGACGAAGGACTTCTTTGTACATGACGTTAGTTGTGTGATTGCAATGGTTGCCATCTTTGTCACGACATAAAACTTTAATGCCCTTCTTGCTCTTTACCCGTAAGCCAATTTTTTCCTGGACAACAATACAACTAAACCTTCAAATGTCCACCCGCGAAAGGCCTACACAATAAAGACGAAAACAAACAAAAAAAAACTCAGTGTTAAAATGTTACTAAGTGGGTGTTTCAGACTGCCTATTAAAGGGCTTATCAGCTTACGATATGTAGCTATTAAAGGCCTACACAATAAAGACGAAAACAAACAAAAAAAAAAACTCATTGTTAAAATGTTACTAAGTCGGTGTTTCAGACTGCCTATTAAAGGGCTTATCAGCTTACGATATGTAGCTATCTGTTCAAAGAAAACTTTAAACTCCTAATCTACCTATTCTAAAGAAAATAGTCACTCACATATAAGTAGATTGTACATATGGAGTAGTTTATAAAGCGGATAAGCAGTTTAATATAGGCAATCACAAACACCCCTTAATTACATTCAATCTGGAGCAAATAAATACAAAGGAAAATTCTAACCTGTTAGGGAGTGTAGACCATGAGGAATCTGTCTGAATTGCCAAATATTACCAGAATCAATTTTGCTCTAATTGAGAGGCTATAATCATGCAGCTTTTCTATTGCATAATCTCTATCATAGTTCTTGACTTTTCCACATAATTCAGATGCAACAACAATCATTCCGCTTATAACCTAAAAAAAAGTCGCATTAAATTTTTATATAATGTTATAATTTCTTAAACAATTTTTAAAAATGCATAATTCATACAAAAGTGTGGCTTTGAAGTAGTCACCTTTCGCAAGATATTTAAGAAATCCGCAAGATACTTAAGGTAGAAAATTCTTACCAGGCTACATGACCATACTTATTTTTCTCACGTCATTAATCTTCAAAGATTCATGAATGTAACTTTGTAGAGCCACATGAATTTAAGACTTCAAATGATTTCTTATATAAATATATAACTGAAAGAAGTACACAATTGCTACCAGATAGATTATAGATATGTCACCTAACACCCAACCCGAGTCTACCCCATTTGGAACCATTACTCTCAACCACCCAACTCGACCACTTTATTACGTACCTTAAGTTCATCAATTGCAATAGTGGCATTTGAAGAGCTACACAGGAAGTAGTTTTTGAATTTCATCGTTTCACATAAAAGAATGGTCAAATTTTATATTGAGTTTTTCAAACATTTTTGTGGGTCAATCATCTGAATATCCTATTGTTACAACTCTAAACAGCGAACGCACATCTATACACCCCCTTATACATAACACCCAATAACCATGATAGCTGCTAAAAAACTTAATGTGTGAGAGTTTCTAACATACCTGATCAATTCCACGTATCTTCATTCTTCATAACAAGTGACTATAGTTTTGACTGAGTGATTAACTGAAACATCTTAAGATCATGATATTGCAAATTTCAGGGTGATTAAACATGCAAAACAATTTCTCGAAAAAATTTATTTAGGACGATGAATATTTCATGATCCGATTCAATAACAAACACATATAGGTAGGAGATTGTTGTATTATCTTCAAGTCTGATAATACAATCTTCTCCCTTGCTTACCACCTTCATTCATTTGTTTATATCCAATTCATCAGCCCTATAACAATGCATACACCGTTAAGTCCCACATCCCCAACGCAAGGGCTGCCCTACTCGTTAATTAGGCATATTGCATGAATCAATAAGTTTCTACAGATCTTCTACATGTCAAAACTTATATTATAGTTGACAATAAGCGTGTTTGGATGTGTATTGTCAAATAAATAATTATCATTTACATCAGTACCTTAAGTGCCGCCCATCAAGTCTTATTATGAAACATAAAAATGTAATACAAAAATGATTTAAATATAAAATCCGTGTCTTTGGTCATATGATAGAGATTTCAAAACCTTTTCTACATTTTCTACGTAGGGCACACAGTGAAGGATTTCCACAATAACAAAAGAAGACTTACAAAAGTAACGTAAGAGTTAATTCTTGATACAGCTAAACAAACTGCTCAAGTAGAAGATAGAGTAGAACTTGATTTTGTCGAGCATATGCCAGAACATGTTTTTGAGTCTCATTTGCAGTAGTTCTGTCAAGCATATGGAGAAAACTATAAAAATCATATAGCACAGTCTACGAATGATTAACGATTGTTATTAGAATGGATGGAATGATCTTCAAAATTTAGCAGACATGATTTTATACATAACATAATTTTTATAGCTTAGAAATTCCATGTAATTTCCACTTATACTATACCCAAATAATAAGTAATCAAAGTTCAATATCATTTCTATTTTACCATTATTTATACGACCTTGATTATTGCAATTAAATATTTTGGCATTGGTCCTTCAAAAACTCATATGAATAGACAAAAACACAGAAAAGTTTTTACCTTTTGGGTAGCTAAATCTCTTTAAATTCGTCATTCTTCATGTGGTTGGGCACTTAAATCCACCATAGCTGGACCGCATGGCGCGCAGCTTTCGCGGAACATTAGTACGCAGAGGTTAACAGTGGGACCGGCACAGGCGATAGAATTTTGACTAACTTCCCTTTCCTGAAAGATAACACCAAAAACTTATACTCGTGTATGCGATATTAATAAGTTTAGATTAGTTTGGATTTATGTTTTAAAAACAGCTTTTGTGATACTGAAAATGTTATGTTACATAACATAGAAAGGTAGCTCTCACGTTTATCTTGAGTTATGTGGACTACTGACATTAGTTTGTATTCGTCAATTGAACTTGTTAATAACAATTCAGTTCTTATCATGAGATGTCGCTAAAGTTTGAGTACTTACACTCACATAGACTAACCTAATAGTTTCACATCATCTAACAGATCCATTGTAATAGATAAATAAATAAATAAACATAGTCAATTTCAAATATGTAAAAAAACAAATAAGGTACAACCAATGGTTCCTGGATCTGATCAAAACCTATACACTTTTTAAATTAAATGATTTACCTATCTTCAAAGTGTACTGAAATTTGGAACAAAAGTCAATCACAAAACAATAGAAAAACATATAACCTGGTTCTTTTATGACATCAAGGGAGCCGGCATTTCTCTTAGACCATATAGCATATTATGGGCTTATGGCATATTTAGGACTACCGATAATCAAAAAGGTCCATAAAATATCATAATTGATAATATCTTATCTATGTCCATAAGATATCATAATCGATAATCAAAAAGGTCCATAAGATACCAAGTCTATCTTGAAATTTCATCTTCCAAAGTATCTCAGCAATAACATTAGCCCCTTGTCAACTGATTCAACAATGTACTATTTCCAACATTTGTGTATCCAGCTTAAAAAGTAGCAAAAATGGTGTCATTTGATTAAAAACAACAAAATAAATTACTAACTTGAAAGCTTTTTATGTTCCTACCATTGACGCAACTGCCACACGTACAGAAAACCGCCTTGTTCGGTATTACTTTCTGTGTTTCCGAACAGATTCCAACTATTTTTTAATAACAGCAATCTGTTAGAGTTTATGCACAACAAATAAACATTACGTCACAACATAAAAATAAACCGTAGATATCAATATTGCAATGGGGGTTCCTTACTTGAGTGCGTAAAATACGCTCGATCTTGGTAACTGGTACTCCATTTGTGCCAATGAAGCAGGTATACATTAATTTTAGTGTACGAAGATCTGGAATCAACACCGTTAGTCTACGCTACAAATTTTATCAGTAGCTTTTTATCAAACACATGATATACATTTATTTTAATTACTAAATGAGAAAAACTTGCATACCATTTAAAAATAATCATAGCAAACTACTGGTTATTATGTAAATTCATGGATAATTATAAAAACGTTAAAATTAATTCTACATCAAGATTAAATACCAAATAATCATGTAAAGCCCCCAATCGAAAAAATCAACCAATATGTTGTTATAGAATGGAGATAATTAAATTTCAAGTAATTGAAAATCAAATTCAAAAGCAAACAAACCTGGCTAAAGATGTAGATTCAATTGTGTCATCAAAACCCTAATTTCAAGATTTGAATGAATGGGATGATTATTGTCGTTTTTTTTGGAGCCCATTTGTTTATATCCAGTTGATTTGTGGAGAATTATCGGATCATGATAACTCATATTGGGGATGAATTGATTTAGGGTAAACTGATTTTCGGGTATGAATTGATGTGGATTAAATTGTTTTGTTGTAAACTGATTTACGGTATGATTTATTTAGGGGTTGAATGTTTCGGTTACATTTGTGTTTTAGGAGCTGACTGATTTGGGGAGAATCAGTGTTAGGTTATTAATTGATGAGCTACTTTTTAGGAACCAAATTGTTTGTGGACCATTGGATTAGCAAAAATGCCACGTGTCGAGTTTTAAAGATTTTTGAGGGGTTCACCTGCCAAAACCCAACCTTGTTTTATATAGGTGGGAGATTGTTGTATTATCTTCAAGTCTGATAATACAATCTTCTCCCTTGCTTACCACCTTCATTCATTTGTTTATATTCAATTCATCAGCCCTATAACAATGCATACACCGTTAAGTCCCACATCCCCAACACAAGGGCTCCCCTACTCGTTAATTAAGCATATTGCATGGATCAATAAGTTTCTACGGATCTTCTACATGCCAAAACTTATATTATAGTTGACAATAAGCGTGTTTGGATGTGTATTATCAAATAAATAATTATCATTTACATCAGTAGCCTAAGGGCCGCCCATCAAGTCTTAGTATGAAACATAAAAATGTAATACAAAAATGATTTAAATATAAAATCCGTGTCTTTCGTCATATGATAGAGATTTCAAAACCTTTTCTACATTTTCTATGTAGGGCACACACTGAAGGATTTCCACAATAACAAAACAAGACTTACAAAAGTAACGTAAGAGTTAATTCTTGATATAGCTAAACAAATTGCTCAAGTAGAAGATAGAGTAGAACTTGATTTTGTCGAGCATATGCTAGAACATGTTTTTGAGTCTCATTTGCAGTAGTTCTGTCAAGCATATGGAGAAAAGTATAAAAATCATATAGCACAGTCTAGGAATGATTAACGATTGTTATTAGAATGGATGAAATGATCTTCAAAATTTAGCAGACATGATTTTATACATAACATAATTTTTATAGCTTAGAAATTCCATGTAATTTCCACATATACTATACCCAAATAATAAGTAATCAAAGTTCAATATCATTTCTATTTCACCGTTATTTATACGACCTTGATTATTGCAATTAAATATTTTGGCATTGGTTCTTCAAAAACTCATATGAATAGAGAAATACACATAAAAGTTTTTACCTTTTGGGTAGCTAAATCTCTTTAAATTCGTCATTCTTCATGTGGTTGGGCACTTAAATTCCACCATAGCTGGACCGCATGGCGTGCAGCTTTCACGGAACATTAGTACGCAGAGGTTAACAGTGGGACCGACACACTCGATAGAATTTTGACTAACTTCCCTTTCCTGAAAGATAACACCAAAAACTTATACTCGTGTATGCAATATTAATAAGTTTAGATCAGTTTGGATTTATGTTTTAAAAACAGCTTTTGTGATACTGAAAATGTTATGTTACATAACATAGAAAGGTAGCTCTCACGTTTATCTTGAGTTATGTGGACTACTGGCATTAGTCTGTATTCGTTCTTACTGCCGGTCCCACTGTTATTCGTCAATTGAACTTGTTAATAACAATTCAGTTCTTATCATGAGATGTCGCTAAAGTTTGAGTACTTACACTCACATAGACTAATCTAATAGTTTCACATCATCTAACAGATCCATTGTAATAGATAAATTAAATAAATAAATAAACATAGTCAATTTCAAATATGTAAAAAAACAAATAAGGTACAACCAATGGCTCCTGGATCTGATCAAAACCTATACACTTTTTAAATTAAATGATTTACCTATCTTCAAAATCCATGTGTATTGAAATTTGGAACAAAAGTCAATCACAGGACAATAGAAAAACATATAACCTGGTTCTTTTATGACATCAAGGGAGCCGGCATTTCTCTTAGACCATATAACATATTATGGGCTTATGGCATATTTAGGACTACCGATAATCAAAAAGGTCCATAAAATATCATAATTGATAATATCTTATCTATGTCCATAAGATATCATAATCGATAATCAAAAAGGTCCATAAGATACCAAGTCTATCTTGAAAATTTCATCTTCCAAAGTATCTCAGCAATAACATTAGCCCCTTGTCAACTGATTCAACAATGTACTATTTCCAGCATTTGTGTATCCAGCCTAAAAAGTAGCAAAAATGGTGTCATTTGATTTAAAACAACAAAATAAATTACTAACTTGGCAAAAATGGTGTCATTTGATTTAAAACAACAAAATAAATTACTAACTTGAAAGCTTTTTATGTTCCTACCAGTGACGCAACTGCCACACGTACAGAAAACCGCCTTGTTCGGTATTACTTTCTGTGTTTCCGAACAGATTCCAACTATAGCAATCTATCAGAGTTTATGCACAACAAATAAACATTACGTCACAACATAAAAATAAACCGTAGATATCAATATTGCAATGGGGGTTCCTTACTTGAGTGCGTAAAATACGCTCGATCTTGGTAACTGGTACTCCATTTGTGCCAATGAAGCAGGTATACATTAATTTTAGTGTACGAAGATCTGGAATCAACACCGTTAGTCTACGCTACAAATTTTATCAGTAGCTTTTTATCAAACACATGATATACATTAATTTTGTTTACTAAATGAGAAAAACTTGCATACCATTTAAAAATAATCATAGCAAACTACTGGTTATTATGTAAATTCATGGATAATTGTAAAAACGTTAAAATTAATTCTACATTAAGATTAAATACCAAATAATCACGTAAAGCCCCCAATCAAAAAAAATCAACTANTTTTTTTTTTTGGGGGCCCATTTGTTTATATCCAGTTGATTTGTGGAGAATTATCGGATCATGATAACTCATATTGGGGATGAACTGATTTAGGGTAAACTGATTTTCGGGTATGAATTGATGTGGATTAAATTGTTTTGTTATAAACTGATTTACGGTATGATTTATTTAGGGGTTGAATGTTTCGGTTACATTTATGTTTTAGGAGATGACTGATTTGGGGAGAATCAGTGTTAGGTTATTAATTTATGAGCTACTTTTTAGGAACCAATTGTTTGTGGACCATTGGATTAGAAAAAATGCCACGTGTCGAGTTTTAAAGATTTTTGAGGGGTTCACCTACCAAAACCCAACCTTGTTTTATATAGGTGGGAGATGATGTACCTCATGTAGATTTTCTGGCCTTACTACAGTTTAAGCAAAAGCATAAATAAATTGTCTGTAACTCATAGGTTCCATAAATAAGTTATGTTACAATTTGTTTTGTGAGTTGATTCCATAAATACTAGTTGTAGCTACTTGAAACATCTAGCTTGCTTTGCTCAGCCAGTTAGAATCTGTGACTCAATGAGCTTAAACAATATGGTAACAAATCTATGATATTTAAACTTGTTGTTCTAGGTTATCTTATATCTCTTAGAGATCAAACAGGCAAAATAAAATTAATTGCTATTAACAAAGATGATTGAAAGTTGTCAAATGTGTATTTCTACTAATTGAATGTTGTCAAATGTGTATTTTCACTTGATATTTCCTTATTTGCTACATATATTTTTATAATCGTATTTCACACATTAAAAATTATAAAGTAAATTCCACGAATCGTCCATGTGGTTTGCTTAAAATACACTTGACTTCCTTGAAATTTTTTGTTTGCATGAATAGCCCCTAACTTTGAAAAGAATGACACCGCCCGTCCCTAGAAGGACTTCTCAATTTCTTCTTTTCAAAGTCGAAGGACTACTGGTGTTATGTTTCTTTCCAAAGGTCGAAGGACTATTGGTGGCCTGATGTTATTCGTTTTCATAGTCAGGAACTGTTGGTGTTATTTTTGTTAACCTTAGGGGCTATAAAATAGTTTCAAGATCTGCATCTGTATTTTTAGATAAACTCCGCATAATTTACTCAAATTATATAAAATAGTATTCTTCTTTTTTAGAAGTGTTACTTAAATGATCAATTACTACAAAATTTAAACTACTCATTTGTTATATCTATCAACAACAACACCAATACCCAATCCCACCAACGCTAGGTAAGAAGGAGGTAGAATGTACATAGATCATACCCCTACCTCGGGATAAACCAAGTATGACCTCTGGCAAGTGTGTGCGGTGACGGTGTACAAAAAGAGAAAGTGCGAGATCGTTTGCTATATCTATGAGGTGAGTTATTTAAAAAAAAAAAAAAAATGGAGATTGAGGGACTAAACTTAGCCACTTATTTTTAGCCAGTTAACGCATGGTTGTAGCACATAAAAATCTTGATGCTGAATGCTTCAAAAAAATTATCTACCAATATACACTTAACTTGAGTATGATCTCCTTTTTAACAAGCCCAAAAAGAATCAATTGATGAGCGTATAGTTAACGCGGGTCACGGACCCGATTAGTAAAGCATACTAATATTTAAGCCCCTACGCGTGGCCCAAGAATCATAAAACAGTTGGACTACACTGGATGGGCTTATGGCCCATAAGACCAAGCCCAACAAACATATTTATGGAACCGGATAAAAGGATATCTCCCTAATATTAGGAGGATATTTACAATATCGATATAAGGCGGAACACGCTTGGAGTAAGGAAACAAGATAATTATCGGTTACACGCTATAAATAGAGGGGAACCTAACCTCCGACGAGAAAAACGATTCAAAACGTCTAACTCTTCCACATGGAAACCCTAAATAACGATTACTTACTCTCAGCCGGAGGATACACGGGGGAGAATCCTCGATAAGCTAACGGTGTTTGTTTCTTTCATTAGTACGGCAGGTCTCGAAGTAATTGTAACGGAAGGAAGGGACCCAACAAGGAACGCCCAACTTTGTATCAACAAGTGGCCCATCCCCGTGGGACCATACACTAAGGACTGGAATGACGAAACAGAGCAAAAATCATTAAAGGGCTCCCAGTTGGATAAGCTGCGTGGTGAACCTCCGAGAAGGAACCATCGTGGATGCACCTCCCCTTTCCGGCAAGGAAAACACTGGACAACCAGTGCCGGCCTGGACGCAGGAGGCCCAGAAACCACCACGATCCTGTTCAACAGAGAGCTGCACCCCCTGCAACCGCTCAGGCTTACCACGGTAAGTCCCACC
>LBNU01019398.1:0-12884 GCA_014162995.1 Artemisia annua
GTGTAAGTTTCCTGTTCCCATACTCTTAGTATATGAATTGCAAACGTTGAACTTGGAGTAAATTGGTTTGCTAAATTTCCTTCTTTCTTTCGCAACAGAGAAGAAAGTTGGCACAAGTGAGTTCAGTAATTCTTTTCAACAGCATATTCCATTGATTGGATCTCAGTTGTGAAATCATTTTAGTACTTGAAATAAAAGTAGAGTCAGTTAACATGCTTAGTTTTTTTGTAAATCGTTTTGGTTTTTCTTCTGAAGTCTTGGTCTCTAAGCATGTTTCCTTATCGCTTTGCTTTGAAAAATTGAGTTGTGATTATATCAATGCTCAAGTCTCTTGTTATATGCAAAGTTTTTTGTATCTAACTTGCATTCAGTGCTTAACAGCTGAATATTTTGATTTTGCCTTGGTCATAAAACATTCTCCATTGGCGTCTGAATCAGACAAAATGCTCATGATGTTCAAGTGATGCATATTATCTGTGCATGGATATAATTGTTTCATCAAATGTAAACAAGTGGGTTTTATTGGATTATCATCAAATAAACACCACTGTTGGACATTATGATCAGTTATATGAGTAGATAACATAGAATCAGATTGAACAGCTTGTGCACTTGTCTGACGATAGAGTTAGACGGAGACCACTGTCATGTATCAGGCATGGATAAGAATTCATTTTGCTTGATACAGAGCATCAGTGTCATTAGATTGGACTGGAGTCACTACCTGGAGTTCATGTTTGTCAGCCATTTATAGCATTAACAGTTTCAATTGAGTTATATTCCATGACAGGAACATAAGAGGTAATGTTTGTCATTCATTGAGACTTCTAGCTGTTTTCCACATGATAGTACATCTTCAGCTTAAACAAATTTGTCAGTCGCGATTCCAGATACTCTGAAGAGTGATTTGTGGAGCAGGAGGATGCTTTTCATCGATTTCCTTGGAGACAAGACTTGTAGAAGCTGATTCATTCGTAGGTCTTTGGTGACTGATGCATGCTTCAAGATTTTCCCACATTTTCATGAGCACAAGCTTCAAAATCCAAGGTAGAATGATGTGAATATTGGAACCGTAGAAGATGTACCAACTTGCTGGTTAGTCAGCAACATGCATTGGTCTAGGTCATATTGCAGTCAAGTATTCTTTAGGTTTTGTTTATTCAAAAAACTATGAAGGCCTGTTGAGTCAGCAATGATTCATTTGTATGGCCTTGAAGAATGGATTTCAGATGGAGATCACGTGTGGACGATCAGTCAACCCATTTGTAAGAATCGCTCGTTTCAAGTAGTGTAGTTTCATCGTAAGTCAACATAGGAGGGATTTGATTCATTGCGCAAAGTGTAGTACATGACAGAGGGGTCGGTACTGTGACGTGGAGTATAAGGAGAGTTTTGAGTACGGTAGTTGAGACATGCGGAAATGACTTGTGTGAACAACTGGTCCTTGTAGAAGGTATAAATGTTATGCCAAGCCTTGAAAACTACCCCAAGTTGTTTTGTTCGAAACTTTGTTGGAGAATATCTCGAAAAAACGTCAATGTCCCAAGGTTCTCGAAAGTTGACAAAGATCCTCGAAGTTGACCAAGTTCTCGAAAATCTAAGTTATCGAGAAATTTTAGGGAAAATTTTCGAGAAATTTTGTTCTATGGAAATTAGCAAAGTTCTCGAAAGATTATGAAAAGATTTCGAAACTTTTCCAAAGAAATCGAAAAATGAAAGATTTCAAAAACTTTGAAAAGATCTCGAAAGTTTCACAGTTTCGAGAAAAATTTCACAAATTATCGAGATTCTACAATCGCGATAATATCCAACAAGTCGAAGTGTTTTCTTTCTTATACAAGAGAGAAAAGCACTGAGTAAGCAACGGAAACACCTTAGGAGCAAAAACCAAAGATCTCGAAAGATTGGGGTTTAAGTTTCTCGAAAACTGGTACAAACTAGGCAGATTTTTGTTTTTGTAAAAAGCAATCCAAGAACACGTTTTTAATCCAAGATTCTTGTACAACTAACCTTAGAATGATGAAATCTTAAAGAAAGTTGCAAACTTTAACCACGTTTCAAAAATCTGAAAGATTTCGAAAAAAAGGACAAAATTATACGAATCAAAAATTTTTTGAAAAATTTTGAAACTTTGTTGGTTGTTTGAGTTTGTAGCACAAGATTTGATGACAAAGATGTGATATAAATACGAAACAAACAAGATTTGATGAAAAAGGTTGTTTTGGGACGTTAGAAACAAAAACAAAAAAACATACACCTTCTTCTAGCGATTGATACCACTTGTTAGGTCACAATATTGTAAACACAAGTATTGATTTGATAGAAATAAGATGAGAAATAGAATTTGGTTGATTAGATCAAATATGAAGAATAAAAGTGCAAGAGTTTCCTTATGATATTGAAATAACCAACAAGTGAGAATGATTACATAAGGTCCTATTTATAGGAAGAGGAGTTAGGGCAACACTCCCTTTCTCCTTCCTTTTCTAGACGTGTGGGCTTAAGGCCCATTGGACATGTTTGGACTTCTTAATGTTTACATAACTCACTTAAATAACATAGATAAATTTAGCAACCTATTACAATTGATGAAATAACCGAGACTTGACTAAACGTTGATAAACTTAGGTTCTAACATTTCTTTTTCCAATTTTTTTTTCATTTTTTTTGCATACACTCTTGCCCTACCATCCAAAATAATACATCACAGGGGCCTCGGTTCTCCCCTTACACTTGAACTTTTTTTTACATACTTACAATAAACTATTCTAATGACTCGAATTAAGATAATTGAAAAACTTGGAGTACTTTAAAACATTTACGCATACATGGGGGTAATAATTGATGTTGTTCCCCATTACTCCATTACGTTAGTACTTCACCCATGAGTCCCAATCGTCCCAAAACAATATGTACAAGGATATGACTCGACTTAGCAACCATGTAAGTAATAAGACAATTAACTAAGGGTTTAACAAATGTTGTCACAATAATGCACTAAAGATGAGTGCATACAAGGTAGGATAAGGCGATTTGGGTGTACATTTGGGGTGGATTGTAAACAAATTCTTCCTTTAAGTAAGATGCTTAAAGTTAGAAATGAAAAGATAGGCTCGGAGGGGTGTACTAGGGGTATCGTGTACTAAAAATGAGTACAACGCTAAGGTGTGGGATAATTACTTGACCAATGAAGTCAATGTAATTATGATACGGGTGTAAAACAAGGGTTATCCTAATGCCTCTTATCATGTAGTAAATCTAACTACACGAATGTAGTCTCACTTGTGGATTTGGGATGGTCACTAACGCAAGTTCTAGAATCTATAGGCTACCGGTACACACACAAGCACTAAAAATAAATGCTTTTGCAAACAATTCTAGGGGTCAACCTCACATAGTTGGGGAAAATTTTTGAGTGGTACGGTTTTTGTGCTAGTCATACAATTCCCTATCCATGAGATGCTTATTATTCCTAAAGTTTCACTCCTAAATGTTGTAAAAATTTTTAAATTTGCGCTAAAATCGCCCTAACAAATATTTCTCTCAGTTTTATTACACAAATACCATTGAACAAAACAAAAATCAAGCGTAATTGCAATTGCTAAGGTGCCTTCATTTACCCCCTTACACTTAAACCGAACATTGTCCCCAATGTTCACATAAAAGATGTAAAAGTAGAAAAAGAAAGAATGAAACAAATAATCCCCTGATTCTTGACGTGGATCGTGTGGTAACATGGTTAGATCTTCTTCCAAGATGATGTAAAAAGCTCCAAGCTCAAGGCGAATCCAAAAGCTTGATGTCATGAACTTGATTCCATGTTCACTTTCTTGTCCAAAATAACCTGTTAAACCTGAGAAAACAATCTAGGCAAACCTCGTGTAAAATCGGCGGCAAAATCTATATAAGGATATAATGCTTGTGGAATGAAAATTTTGCAGATTCCTGGAATTAAAGATGCAGTAATTTTTATAATCCGGCAGAAAAACTAAATTTTACAAACGTTTTCTGGAATCAAAGGCTGACGCCGTCAGCTTTTAAGGACTGACGCCGTCAGAATTGATCTGACAGAATTCTTATGTTTAGTTTCCGGAAAATTTCTGGAAAAACAATTACCTTAATTCCTGGAATCCTGCAAAATTTCATTATGACTCGATACAAGCATTTGACTCAAACAAATACTAATATGTATGTTTATTTTATATCGTTACAATTCATGTTCCAATTCGTTCTTATAAACAAATTTAGATTTCCCTTACACTTATCTTTTGCAAAATACCTTTATATGTAGTTAAGACGAAGTTAAAAACTAAATAAAGCATTTTCACAATTCTATTTTGAAACATGAATCAATAACAATAAAAATAAAACATACATACGGAAACAAATGAAATTCAAATAAACAAACACACAAAACAAATAAAGCTTGGGTTGCCTCCCAAGAAGCGCTTTTCTTTATTAACGAGTCTTGTAGCTAGACTCAAAGTCACTTTCTATTACGTGACTTCATCGTTGCGTGATATGACGTACCCCTAGTAGAGATAATCCTTACCATCATGGGGGTAGTGCTTTAACCGTTCTACATTCGCAGTCACTTCTCCTCCTATTTTGCTGCTCAGAGTTACAATCCCATCCCGTCCTCGACTTTTGATTGTGAATGGTCCATACCACCAAGGACTTGGTTTGTCGGGAGGTTCCTTCATTTCTGAGTGTCGCAGGAGCACTAAATCCCCTTGTGTAAAATTCACAGCGTTCNGGTAGTGCTTTAACCGTTCTACATTCGCAGTCACTTCTCCTCCTATTTTGCTGCTCAGAGTTACAATCCCATCCCGTCCTCGACTTTTGATTGTGAATGGTCCATACCACCAAGGACTTGGTTTGTCGGGAGGTTCCTTCATTTCTGAGTGTCGCAGGAGCACTAAATCCCCTTGTGTAAAATTCACAGCGTTCTCGTCCCGCTCATCATTCCCCTTAGAGTTGTTCTCTCTATCCATACCCTCTCTGGCCTCGGTTTCTTTGTAATTCTTAATTCTTGCCTCCCATGCAAGGATTTTCTCTCGCAAATGACCACAAGGCGTGCTGAAGTCTGCCTTAATCTTCTTTTGTAGCATGGTTTCCTTTAAATAGTGATGGATTGTTGGGAAGCTAATCGCTTTCCTCCCCCTTTTAATCCAGATAGTGCTACTTTCGTAATCGATTTGTGCCTTAGCCGTAGCTAGGAAGGGTGCCCCAAGAATGATCGGCATACTCATTTTATCTCTATCAACGATCATGAAGTCAACTGGGTACATAAATCCAGCGACGTTGACTAACACATCTTTTGCTACTCCTAGTGGGTACTCATAAGAGTGTTTTGCGAACGAGAGCCTGGTGTGGGTGACGGAAGGCGGCTTGTCAGTTAATTGAACATAGATGGATAAAGGCATTAAACTCACGTCGGAACCTTGGTCAGCCACTGCATCCAAATACTTGAGCTTACCTATGCCGCATGGTACCTTGAAGAATCCATGAAATTCTTGCTTAGCGACTATCTTTTGTTTCATGAGACTTCCGTACAATTGTCCCCCGGGTAACACATCTGCTTCATCGTCCGGCGTAGTCTTCTTAGGCTTCTTTTCCAGAAGATGAATTCGTCGATAATTTCTTACCCAATCGTTTATCGTTTCCTTGTTTATGTCGTGCTTCAAGTAGTGCTTTACTTGTTGTAATTTTGGTGGCTCTTCTATTGGGCGCTCATCAGGCAGTGTCTCCTTACTTTCGTCAAAACCGCACTTGATAGTCTCAGTGTCACCACCATGTGGAATGAGGTCAATTTTGTTACATTCCTTAGTTATCATCTCCCCCTTCCTTCGTTGCTACCTTTGTGGACGATGGAAACGGTATTAAAAAATTTGGTGTTGGGGTTATTGATGTCTCCTCGCATCAATACCTTCTCGGGGGTTTTTGTTTTTGTGTATTCTTTCAAAAGATTCATCATCTCAGCCATTTTCTCTTGCATTTCCTCCCTCTGCCTGTAAACGGCCTCCTCGAATCTTGCTAGCCGTTCGAAATGTGTTGACATATATTCCCTCATTCGATTTTCGAATTCTGGACTAAGCGCCTGGGGAGGTGGGATAGGTTGAGCATGTTTATAGAAAGATTCAACACTTTCCCTACGAGGTGATTCAGATAATGGTGTCGGCTTTATGTTAGAGATGGAGTTGACTGTTACTCGTTGTGGGCTTAGGCATCTCTTCTTCCTTTCAGATAGGTCGTCAACCCTTCTCTCAAGTGCGTCAAGGCTTTCCTCGGAAAGTTTAGTGGCATCAATCGATTTTACAATACGAGTGGTTTCCCATGCCTCATTATTGTAGAGTGCAAGCTCGTCGATGATTCCCCATGATTCCTCTGCATTTCTGTCACGTAATCTTCCCCCGGCGGCTCGATCGATGAGATGCTTGGTGTGGTAATTAACGTGATCATAGAAGATTTGGATTTGGAGCTTGTGATTTATACCGTGATGAGGGACTTTTTGAAGCTTATCATTAAATCGGGTCCATGCCTCGTAGAGGGTTTCGCCTTGAAGTTGCTCGAACATCAGGATGTCACTCCTTAACTTGGTAGTTCTCCCTGGCAGGAAGAAGTGAGCAAGGAAGAGAGTGGTGAGAGCATCCCAAGTGGTGATGGATCCTGCGGGTCGGCGTTCTAGCCACTGACTAGCTTGGTCTCACAGAGAGAATTGGAAGAGACGTAATCAGGTAGTCTCTCGAGTTTCAACATTAAGGTCTATGGAGTCCACGATTTTAAGAAAGTCATTGAGATGTTGATTTGGATCTTCGGAACGAAGTCCATGGAATGCACATCCGCTTTGCACCAACCGGATGGTGTCGGATCGCAAGGGAGACACATTGGCTCCTTGGGTGAGCTCAATGGTGTTTTGATAGCCTTGGTGGCTAGGACGGGAGTATTCTACTAAAGTGCGGGCTCTAGGAGGTGGGTTTGGTTGTGGTGGGTTGTTGGGGTCGAGGATATTACCACCTTCCATGATGTCGGATGGTAATGGTTACGAACAAAAACACGAAGAAAAAGATAGACTAAAGAAAACCTAGAAAAATAAAATAAAAATCTCACTAGAAAGGAATCTAATGAGTAGAACTAATCAAAAATAAAATTTTCAACCTAAAGAATAACTATTCCCCGGCAGCGGCGCCAAAAACTTTGATGCGCAGGAT
The DNA here is from genome assembly GCA_014162995.1 of Artemisia annua. NCBI lineage: Eukaryota > Viridiplantae > Streptophyta > Magnoliopsida > Asterales > Asteraceae > Artemisia > Artemisia annua. Next base: position 7,212 of record LBNU01019398.1, read on the forward strand.
TGCGACCACACACTAGGGTTTTACCTCTCAAGGGATCTTGAGAAGCTTGCAATCCCCACCAGGCAGTGTACCTGACCAATGTAGTATAGTGAAGTGGCAAGTACCGGGGGATTGATCGTTCTCTCAGGGAATAGTTTTCGTTAGGTTTGAAAAGCTACTCTAATTAGGTCTAAGGGTTGAGGGATGATTCTTTTTGTATTTTTATATTTTATGAAAGCAAGTAAAAATCTCGGTTTTTGGAAGAGTGGGCGGAATTAGTTGCTAGTCAACTAACCCAAATAACTACTTTTGCAAATAAAATAAAATAACAAGAAAAAGTAAATGGTTGTGAAACTTATATGAGAGAAATATGTGTTTACTTAGATTTCCTTACTCCCTAGCTATCTTTTATATGTTAATTGGTTTGTTGTAATTATGTGGATGACGGGTTGTATTCCTTTAAACCATTCGTAGGGCCGTGTACGATCTTCCCTAACTCTATAAGCTCCTACTTCACTCCTATGTCGAGCCGACTAAAAGCTCCTAACATGGGATCATTAGAATTCGCTCATGCATTAAATACAACCAAATAATCGTAGTACACATCCGATTCATGTTTCTTAAGACGTTCAAGCAAGTTACCGTATAGGAGGTTAGCCAGTTTTCTTAAGCCTAACATCGACTTCACCCACCCACAATAATCACAAGCAAACCAACAACATATAATCAATAGCTAGGTTTCATTAGATCTAAGCAAACACAATAAAGACCTAGCCTAGCATGTTAATTGAAAGACAAGCATAAGATATAATCACACAATACATAGACATATTGAATGATTTGGAAGAGACTTATCTTCAATTAAGCATCCAAGGTTCAAGGGTGGAAAACCCTTGAAATTACAGTAGAAAAACGAGCTAGGGTTTTGTTCCCAAAAGTTGCACACAATGAATGAAAATTAGAAAACTATATATAGATTTTACATTGTGACGGCGTCAGCTTATAGGGTCTGACGCCGTCATCTCGCCGCCAAAATAAAATTCGGATTGCTCAGATCCACTCTTGACGCCGTCCCCTTGTAATTCCTTCTGGGCCGTCTCCCTTTACCACATAACGTGACGGCCTAGGGCTTCCAACACGTGACGCCGTCACGTGTTAATTCCTCAAAACTTTCTGGGGCGTCTAGTGTAAAAATCATCCTTCATGTTGTCAAAGCGTGACGCCGTCACACGATAGAGCGTGACGCCGTCAGGTACTGTTTTCAGCATATTTTGAGACTTTGTCGTTTTCTTCACTTTTATGCTCCAAAAACGTCCAAAATGCTTCCTTTTCCAGAATTCCTCTTCAAAGTACCTAAAATGACAAAAGGAACGATTTAAGGCAATATTTGATCAAATAATTACGGATTAGGGCTTAAATGACCCCTTAAAAGCGTAACACTTTTCGCTTCATCATCTAAACTCTATGGACTCACCAGCGTAAGCTGACCCGTTTTAGCATGTATTCTCAGGTTTATTGCGATAGCTTATTTCTGGAGGCGCTTGGCAAGGGGCACGGTCATAGAAGACTCTGATAACTAATTGGGACCACTTCATTTATCTTATGGGCCTATTTCCGCACTATTCTTATATCATGTAAACTATATACTTTTGATAATAACTTTTATTCTAAATAAATGAAATAAAAACCATTCTTTGTATCTTGTATTGTAATACCAATATAGTTGCACCCCAATGCATGTATGCTTCCGCTAGACCCGATTTTGGGGGTGTTACAGACGATATCAACACATCTACTAAATGGCTTTTTCAAAAAGCTGGCATCGATTCCAGCTGTTATTAGGCTGGATGTTAATAACTGAATCAAAGGTATAACTTATTTTTAGATGATTTGTATAACTTATTTTATTCTTGATGCGAGACTGCCGAGGATTGGATCAAAATAAGGAAGAAGATTTGAGGATATCAACATAATTATTTGTTTACCAAATAATTACAAAGTTTTACTAGTAATTAATTCAAAACATTTAATTCCTTACTAAAACACACAAGGTAATTAATTCAAAACATTTATTGCTTACTAAAAACACACCAGGTAATTAATTCAAAAGATTTGTTACACTCCCATTAAATTAAACTACTATATAAACACCATTACAACCCTAACTATGACACAGAAAACATTGTTACATACAAAGACAACGCGTCCTATTGTATCTCAATGGCTTTTTCAAAAAATGTTTCCCCTGCTCTATTGCTTTTCGTTATGTTGTTTCTTTGCATGACGTGTGCTGTGAGATCAGGTATTGTTTATGTTTTTAATTTTTTAATATGAAGGATAAACACACACTTGTTCATTCATGCTTTTTGTAATATTTTTGAAAATAATAATTATACCAGTATGTGTTTACGTCATTACTCTCTCTTTTATGTTTTTTTTATTTACTTTCGTTCAATCCATATAGAAATTGACAAATTTCATTATTCAAATTTGTTTATTCCAGTGTGTGAAGCAAAAGCGTGTTATGAAACGCACTGTGCGGTTCCGAAGAACAGGGACGATTGTGTAGTAGCTTGTAATACGTTGGTTAAAGGTTGCACAATTGGGGAGTGTAAAAATGATCAATGTTGTTGCAAATAGTGGCTAACTAGTTTTTTTTTAATCAGATTGTCCCATCTAAGTTGTAAAAGTTTTATGGTATAATAATTTAAGAGTTTTATATGATTATTGGTTACTTGTATTTGTTGGTCCTTAAACCAAAGTATATGCATTTGGTTTACAAACATCTTCATAATCTGTTGACATAAATAATGCATAAAAACGTTATTTATATTTTTCGATATCTCTACGTTTTGACGATCACAAAATGTAAAATCATTAAACGTAAGATTACTACGTAAACAAGTATTAAGCTAGTTTATATCATTTTATCCAACTTAATCACTTAAGGTATGAATAAACTAGTGCTTAATACATTTCATGATCAAAGGGGTATTTAATTAGTTATTACAAAGTTTATTATATAATATAAACATATTATATTTTTTTGAAAAAACACTTTTGGTAATACAAGAAAATGTTTAAATCATTCTAAATATATGAATTCAAATTTTTAACCAAAATCAGTTAGTCTTTCACCAAATAAACTTTCCCCACTAAAAAACAAAGTTTCTGGCCGTTACAGCTGGGCGGCGGCCACGCTCCCCTGTCAGAAACTGTCAGAATTTTTTTCTATAAATACCACCTTAAATCTGGTATTTTTCCACACCTCTTGCACGAAAATTTTCAGATCTAAATCTCTCTAAACATCTTCTAAAACCCTTTGATCATTTGATTATTAATCCTTGTTTCAAGTGATTCAATCCCTCCTCATTCATCCTCATCCAAAGTGCAAGAGAAGAAAACTCCTTCAACCTCAAGTTTAAGTAGTATTGTACATTTGTTGTGTATATTGTGTATAGCATTTGTGAAGTAGTGTTGTGTTTATAGTAAGTAGTTCTAGGAGAGCTAGTTGTGAATAGAAGTTGGGTAGAGAAGAAAATTAAGTAGTGAAGTAGTGAAGTGGTGTGTAGTAGTGAAGAAGTTGAGGTGTGTACAAGTCGTGAAGAAGTAGTAATAAGTTGTGGTGTGTAGTGAGATTGGTTCTAGCTAGGATTAGGACCCGACATTTAGCTTAGTGTCGTAAATTGGTGTAAGCAAAAGTCGTGTAAGGTTTTCTCCGCCATAAGGGAGCTTGTTGACATAGTGAAGAAAACTCCCGAATTAGGTGCTCGGGGAGTGGAGTAGGACGAAGAGGAGATTCGTAGCCGAACCACTATAAATCCTTTGTCTCACGGTGCCATTCTTCCATCTCTATCTTTTTACATACTTGCTTACATACTTGTCATATTATACACTTGTTGATATCGTAGTTTATAATTGTGCAAGTCTTTTGGTATCATATAAAGTTCGGATTGGTGTTTTCATAAACAAAGTTTTTGTAAATTAAAAAGACGTAAAACTATTCAACCCCCCTTCTAGTTTTCCACAATTGGTATCAAGAGCCACGTCAAACAAGATTTTTAAAATATATTGTATTTTAAAACTCGAAATCGATCTATGGAAATGGAAAAATATTTAGAAGGGAAAATTGTTTTTAAACCACCATTTCTTGAAAATGAAAATTTTCTTACATGGAAAAATCAGTTCGAAAGTTATGTGAAATCAATAGACTATGATCTTTGGCATGTCATTTCAATTGGTGATATTAAATCAATAAATACTACTTTTGAAAAACAAAATAACTTGGCAAAATTTATTATATACAAAGCTATTTCAAATGTTGAGTATGAAAGAATATTCTTTTGTCAAACGGCAAACGATATGTGGAAAAGTCTTTCAAAATATCACCAAGAAGAATGTCAAGCCAAAAAAAAACTTGCACATGAGTTAGTAGCAAAAGAAAGTATAGTAGATAAATATTTAGTTGATGTAAGTACAAGTGCTACTAGTTCAAATGTTTTATGTGAAGGTAATGATGCCGAAAACAACATGAGCCACGACAAGAGTAAACAAGAAGATTGTATAGAGATGACAATCAAAAAAGAGCTAAGTGACGATGACAACTCTAGTTCCGAAAGTGAAGACGAAGAATATGCAAAGGTTGTTAAAGAATTCAAAAGACTTATCAAAAAGCGACAAAGAGTACAAAATAAAAGGAAAACAACTCGAAGGAAAAGATTTGGTGATGAAGAACAAGAATGTTTCGTTGCTCAAGCGTCAAATGAAGTATGCCTAGGAATTAATTTGGAGCCCGATGAATGGGTAAAGGATAGCGGGTGCTCAAGACATATGACGGGGAATCGCAAGCTATTTTCTACATACAAAGCATACAATGGAGGTAATGTTATTTTTGGTAGTGATCGTCGTGGAAAAATCATAGGAAAAGGTACGATCTCTCAAGACTCCCTAACTATTGAAAATGGTGAACATGTAGATAACTTAACATATAACTTGCTTAGTGTAGGACAAATATGTGACAATAAGTGTAGGGTTACCTTTACCGATAAGAATAGTGTTATTATTAAGGATGATAAAGTCGTAGGTAGAGGAATTAGGAAAGGCGGCGTATATGTCATGAAACTAGGAGATAAACTGGAAGATAGGAAGATCTAAGCAAACACAATAAAGACCTAGCCTAGCATGTTAATTGAAAGACAAGCATAAGATATAATCACACAATACATATACATATTGAATGATTTGGAAGAGACTTATCTTCAATTAAGCATCCAAGGTTCAAGGGTGGAAAACCCTTGAAATTGCAGTAGAAAAACTAGCTAGGGTTTTGTTCCCAAAAGTTGCACACTATGAATGAAAATTAGAAAACTATATATAGATTTTACATTGTGACGGCGTCAGCTTTTAGGGTCTGATGCCGTCATCTCGCCACCAAAACACTATTCGGATTGCTCAGATCCACTTCTGACGCCGTCCCCTTGTAATTTTCTTTGGGCCGTCTCCCTTTATGACAAAACGTGACGACCTACATCTTCCAACACGTGAAGCCGTCCCCTTCTAATCTTCCCTGGGGCGTCTAGTGTAAAAATCATCCTTCATTTTGTCAAAGCGTGACGCCGTCACACGATAGAACGTGACGCCGTCAGGTACTGTTTTCAGCATAATTTGAGACTTTGTCGTTTTCTTCACTTTTAT
>LBNU01019401.1:0-11302 GCA_014162995.1 Artemisia annua
GATATCGAGTCGCACAAATCTTTATTGTTTTTTCCTTACCCATGCTTTTATCCCTCTATCTTATCATATGTCTTGCAAGCAGAAAAAGGAAGCTAAGGTTTTCTACAGATTGCTAGAATACAACCGAAAAGAGCTATACCTAATATCAGGAGAGCAGATGTGGGTAGATTTTTGCGGAATGATTTCATCAGGTGCTTAAGAGCATTACACTTAAGCACAACGGATTGGGTAAATCATGGCAAAATGCAAAGGGCGTGAGTGTGTGCACGTATATACATACATAAACACATAATTATACAGATACAGAAACCAACCAAGAGAGATACATAAAGAGCATACCACTATATTTTCCACGACGTAGATCAGAATATTCCTGCTGTGTCAATGGATACTCGCATTCAGGACCTCCAGAAGCTTCGACTTCAATATTAGCAGCCTGATAAATGGAAAATATGCTTGCTTGTTTAAAACAATGGTACTATTATGCTACATACATACCAAGTGAAGAACACATGCTCAAACACAATTAGTCAACCATTTCACCGGGAAGATTTATCCATCAAGAGGCAACATCTACCTTCCTTATTCCAATTTGATCACCAAGAAATTATCTCTCCTGAAGTAAAATTTATTCGCTAGTGTCCTTTCAATAAACTATTTACCCCAAAAGACTCGATTCAGACCCATAGGAAATCTTACTTTGGTTAAAAACCTAACATCTAAATGGCCGGGTAGATGCCTTTAGGGTACACATGATAGATATCGGATTAGGGATATCACAAAAGGACAACGGCAAAACATTAAGCAGGATATGGCAAGGAATTAAGTAATCTAGTACTTGACAAGCTACTAAAATCTAATAGGATACAAATATCCTCTTACTAAAATTATTGATAGCTACAAAGTAACAAGATCACCTAAACCACATGGTGGGCCTTCATTTTTTACACACTTTTAGCCGGCAGGAGTAAAAACATACAACAACAAGATCCCTAATCCTGGTTCACATTGTCCAAAACAAAACCAGGATTCATATGAAAATTTCTTTAAAGAATACATCAAAACTTTCACTTATTAATGAAGTAAATAACAAAAGACTATAAACACAATTTTCTTGCATAAGGGGAATTTGGATATCTAACAAAAATTTACACTACGAAACAAAATTCTATAAAGTCCCGTGACACATAAATAAGTGACAAGTAAATATATACCTCTAGCTGTCGTAAAGTATCGAGCAAGCTCGAACGCTCTTGGCAAAGAAGGTGAAGCTGAGTTTGTAATTGACTAAACTCCAATAACATAATCTGTTCACAATCCTTAACAACTTCCTCACCAACTCCTCCTTCGACTAAACGCTTCCTTAATCCATCAGTCGATAAAGAAACATTAAAAGACGTATCATTCAAGTTTTTAGTTGAAGAAGAAGAAGAAGCCAAGGCTTGAATCCAAGCAAGTCTTTCTTTGTTTGAACTGGTCCTGAGATGAAGTGTCTTTGTAGCCGTAAATATATAAAATCTTTTATCATCTGATCTACTCTCTCTGAATGACGACACCTGTCAGTCAGTGGGACCCACGTAATCATTTATTACTTCGAGTTAAAAAACAGTCAATGACGGTGAGCTGGGGTATCAAACTAGCAGTAAAAGTAGTAACACGGAAATACTACGTAATGTTTTCTTTGTCAACTTTTTGCCGTAAAAAGTAAACTTCGGTTAAAAACCCTAACGCGTTGTCGTTTATTATTCATATTTTTCTTTTTATAAACGTCAATTTTTTCAAACACCGTACATCAATATATATCTTAAGAATAACTATTTGAAAAATGATAAATACGCCTAACTAAATGGACATGCATAAATGACTTGTACAGTAACCTTATTATACTAGTAAGGTTACTGTACAAGTCATTTATGCATTATGTCCACTTTTAGGTTACTGCACTAGTAAAGTTACTGTACAAGTCATTTATGCATTAGGTCCACTTTTAAGTCCATTTAGTTAGGTCCATATATCAATGCTCTACATGCAACTTTTAGATTGATGAACAACTCATATAACACTAGATCAAAAGGCTTAAGTTATATTATTCATAATTTAGAGCTTATTTTTTATTTTTTATTTTTTTTGGGTAAGTAGCGTTTAGCACTTTAGTTTCTTAAAAAACGCTCACGTGCTTTTCTTTTCAAATGATATTTGAAACATAATTAGTTTTACCTTAGTTTACACTTCATAATCACGAATACATGTTACCAAAACTTTTGTAAAAGTAAAGTTTAAGCCTAACTACTCCTATCAGTTTTACCAAACGTACCATTAGTGTTAAATTAAATTACCAGTAATAATTTTCTACTTTAATTGCGTTTTATTGACTTTTTATAAAAAGACTTTTTGTATTATAAAAGTGGACATGTTATATTAGTACATACTTTAAGTAGAGTACTATAATATTGGTTTACCTTGAGGTGAACGATACCAAGGCGGCTTTTACGACGCTTACGATGTCTGCTACTAATAGTACCAGAAGACACATCACCAATGAAGCTGACGTCAGCAAGAGTCTCCGGTTGGAGAATGATTTTCGAATAAGTCAAGACACCGTTACGTAAAAGAAACCATCTCGATCTCCATCCTTTACCGTAGTTAGTCCATTTGTATAACATTCCCGCGAAGCTCCTATTACTGCTACCGCCATTATTATTGCTTGACGAACATGCTTCCGGGGACTCATGATGACTTTCTATCGATATGCAACACAACGGGTAATGCATTTCTTTTACTCGCATTTCATAAATATTAAATAACCATAAGTGTGGTCAATATTTATATACTACTACAAATTGGGATGATGGCAAAATGGTAAATTAAGTCATGAGATGGGACACCATTGGAAAGAAGGGATTGAGTTTGGTAGTCGAGCCTCAAATAGAAATGTAACATCAATTCACTTTTGTAAATTATGTTTCAAAGTTTTACCAAATTTGACATGTACATGAATGTCAATTTTTGGCAACCTTCTTATCTTTTTGTTGGGTGTACAAACCCAATCACACATCGGTAGAACTATAATCTCAAAGTTAACGTATAAGCTTGGTGGACTACTCCTTCTATCACCAATTGGTTTTAGAATGGAACCTCAGTTAGACTTATATGTTGGACTTGGTGAGATGTTGGGCCATAGGAATCTCTACACTTTTATTCTTGTATCTACACTAGTCGTACTTCTTTTACCATATGTTATAAAGTAAGTTGAATATAAAATTTACATACAGTATAAAATTAATAAATAAATGGCTCTCATTTATATTTTCCCTGGAATGTAAAATTTACGTTTCAACTTCTTTCAAGTATAGGTAATGGATCATACCGGCACTCGTCTTGTGAATTTGAACCTTCAAGCTCGCCTTGGTCCTCTCCGTTAGCTTTGAACTGTGGACAAGACAAGTAACACTAGTTACGTACCTCACCTTGAGGTTTAAACCGATATCAAGCTTCGGTGTGAAGATAAGTATATGGATGAAAACGAATGAAGGTATGTTCCTTCGGACCAGAGAGTATTGAATGGCAAGTGATCAATGCTCAATCACTAAAGTGGGTGAGTTGTATTTAAAATTTCATTTCTACTTTAGATGGCGTCACGAATCTTAGGAGCAGGAAAATTTAGACCTTAGCCAGCGCATTAAATGCGCGTGCATTGAACATCTTGCCTTGATATCAGGGGTATCAGTACACCGCCGGTTGCACCTTATTACCTAGCAATCTGAAAGGTGATCCTAGAGGTGGGAATTAGGTCTTCCGGATCGGATGTGAAGGTACCTCCAATCATTTGTGTTTATGTGGAGGAACTTGTCTCGTCATATGGACCGCTATAATCTGTAAGGTTGAATAGCTTTGGGTAACTCTGTTACCGTGTTCCTGTAATTACGTGTATGAAACGGTTCAACATATCAAATGGTTAATCGTTAAACCACACATATTATATTTTAACAACCAACAATTTTAATCTTTTAATAAAACAATGCTTGACATAATTTTCTCGAATCAAAAAATTTAACAACAAAAGTTAAACATGATTTGTGTCATATTTTTTTAACGGCAATTTTTTCACACCGTATACCACTATTTCACGATATATCTCACAAATGCCTTTAACGAAACTTGAACTCGCAACCTTTAACTTGGTGGGCAACTTACATACTACTAGACCAAAATTCTTGGATCAAATAACGTGATTTGTGTTATATAATCAAAATTCACAACTTAGCATGATTTGTGTCATGTTACACGTGATTCGTGTCATATAACAAGTTAACAACTTAACATTCTCGTATATAATACAGGTAACATATCTTTCTTGGCAAGTTATCGTGTAATGTAACATTCTCGAAGTTCTTTGAAGCCATTAACTTTGGTAAGTAGGATTTATTTTGAACATACTGCAAGTTTTACAAAGGTTGGACCCCAAGAGTGAAAGGGATCATCTGTGGTTCACTGGTTTGCAAATAACTGTCTTCTCAAATCGAAGAAAATTGTGGCGCATATTCGGTTTTAGTTAATCAAATATTTGATGGAGACATTCATGGGCCGGCCTTATCACTAAAATATGAAACTTTGTTAACACAAGTTATCAGTCTCAGAGATATATTAAATGCATGATATACCGATTTAATGTTTGTTATCAGAGATATATCTACGTCATTTTGTTAAGCTACGTAGATGCGAAATTTTTTAATCCAGCTTCTGTTATGTTTGTTTAGGTTAAATAAAGATCTGAAAGGCTCAAGTATGCAACGTGGCGGAGAATTAGCCGTCGAAAAGATTTTTCTTCTTGAAAAATATATGAAGTGCCACGTGGCGGGGATTAGCGTCGAAAAGAATTTTCTTCTGAAAAAAAATATGAAGTGCCACGTGGCGGGGTTTGGAGATACAAGTTGAAGAAGGGCAACATTATTTGTTCGCATTATTACGTACGTCATTAACACGTATACATCATCACCTGTTTTTTAGTGTCTCGCGATTTCACATAATTACACAAACGTCCGAAATTGTTTTTGGTCGAAGAATACCGACGATTTTTTTTCAAATGTGCCGATTTAGTACGTGATTTTTTTTTTAATTGTAGAAATGTAACAAGCTTTCATAAATGTTTCAATTTGATACTTAACGCTAACGTGTCACGTGTTAAACTTTCATGCATGACACATCTCGTACAAAATTAAAACACTTATGAAAGGTTCGTTACATTTCTACAACTTAAAAAAATTTACGTACTAAATCGGTACATTTAGAAAAGTACATTACTATTATTCGACCGAATCACTACTTTTTATATCTACTACTTTAATTCACCTTCATCAACTTTTTTTTACTTCNACTTAACGCTAACGTGTCACGTGTTAAACTTTCATGCATGACACATCTCGTACAAAATTAAAACACTTATGAAAGGTTCGTTACATTTCTACAACTTAAAAAAATTTACGTACTAAATCGGTACATTTAGAAAAGTACATTACTATTATTCGACCGAATCACTACTTTTTATATCTACTACTTTAATTCACCTTCATCAACTTTTTTTTACTTCTTATTCGCGATAATTCAAGATGGTTTAGCTATGGGTATAAATAAGCCGTGTTACTCATCTCCTCGTAATCTGTCCGAGCTCGACTTGATAAAACATCGAAACAAGCCTAGATTAAGTGATCTCAACCTAGAGCTCGAGTTTAATATGAAGATCATCATAAACAAGCTCAAGCCCGAGTTTCATATGTCGTGCCCAATTAAGCTTACGAGCCTAAACGAGCTTTTGCATATACATTGTATATATACATATACGCAATAAATTACTAAACCAAAAAATCGATTTAACCAACTTTACAATCTATCCCGTATCAATCCCTCTATGTCTAATTATGTTATCAATACACCAAAAAAAAAAAAAAAATGTAAGCAATACAACTACCAATCTATGTCTACTCCTGTTATCACTTTCGCTAATCCTGAGAAAAACAATATCATCCTAACAATATGCAAGTTTGTGCAATGCAATTTTCTTTACATCTTCGTTTTTACTATATGAAACTTGTTAGATGACGTAAAACCCGTAGGCATTATATTTTATTCCTGCACTATATATAAAATAAAAATCTATAAACTCTAAACCCAAATGATTTCAAAGCTCACAATCGGGCTTGGGCCAGCTAATCAGTGTAAATTATAATTACTAAGAAACAAAAAGAAAATAAATATCTTGATAAGGAATCAAGAAACATAATATGACAAAGAGAGATTTTTTTTCAACGATTGCATGCACTTATAACGGCGCACCCAAACAATGGAGCGTCGATTTCGATAGCATTTTCTTCAGAATTTAATTACAATCCACAGCCGCTGACCACGTCATCTAACTCTTAGGGCACGTTTGGTAGGGTGAAATTCAGAGAAATGAAATGAAGTGTAGAATTCAAATCACAGAAATGAATTCTCATAGAAAATCAATATAACTTCCAGTGTTTGGTAACACCAGAGAATTGACTCAAGAAATCAGTATTATTATTATTATTATTATTATTATTATTATTATTATTATTATTATTATTATTATTATTATTATTATAACAACAATATTATTATTATTATTATTATTATTATTATTATTATTATTATTATTATTATTATTATTATTATTATTATTATTATTATTATTATTGTGCAAAGAATTCATTTCTTCACCAAAAGGTTTGGAAACCAACTTTCTATAAAATACAAAGGAACCAAATCTTAGGAGTTACAATTCTCCACCTTTTTATTTGTTTGAGGTACCAAACATAAGAAATGAATTGATTTTCATTTCCACATCCTCAACTCTTTGTACCAAACATGCCCTTATGGTTTTAGAATCATAATCAAAACAGTGAGCGTTTTAAGCCCTACGGCATGTAACGGCACATGGCAGCATGTGGTTAGGGCCAAGATAGCAATTCCGACATGCTTTTATTTGAATTTAATTACAAATTGAACGACGTTGACGTCGTCAGTTAACTATTTACGGCTTAAGAGTTATGGTCGAAACAGTGACCGACTAGGGTTTAATCCAAAATTTGTTATTATTTTATCAGAGAACATATAAACGGCGTCAACTAAGGCTTGACGTGTGGCTTGAGATGTCGGCTCAAGGTTGTTACCAGGTCTCATGATAAGACCTTCTCGAATATCATGTTAGATGATGTAAAACCTGTTGGTATTATGTTTTATTGATGCAGTATTTATAAAATATAAATACATAAACCTTAAACCCACATGACTCCAAAGCTTACAATCGAGCTTGAACCAACTAATCAAATAATAAAGATTTGAAAGGCTCGTGTAATGCAACGCGGCATGGAGTAACGGCCTATTTGTTTTCGTTTTGTATTAAGTCTTATTTAAATAAAAGATGACTTAATGCAGACATTATTCACTTTAGTTGGTGGATCTATCGCAAAGTGAGGCAAATATAAAAAGTGTAGAAAGCCATTTATAGAGTGACACGTGTCCCCCACCCTAAATTATACAATAATTTCGTCAGGGGTATAATGGTCCTTTGACCCGTTTTTTGCTTTTCCACCTCAAATTTCAAACGCACATATCTCTCAAACGATAAATTTTTAGAAAAAACCGATTTCACCATAATTTTTAAAATGTAATCCTCTTTAATTTGGTATAAATTTTGTTGAATATTACGAACTTTTTTTTTTCTACATATCAAATGGGTTTTGATTTTTTTGACAATTTCGGACCTATTTTTTACCATCATAAATTTTGAATCGTGAAAAACTTAAAAAATGAAAATTATAGATTTTGGTTTACTCTTTACAAAGGTTTGATTTCAAGCTTCAAGGCCATGCGAGGAAGTAATCTTTTATTTTGTTTTGTTTATTTATTTTGGATTTCTTTTTATGTTTTTACTGGTTGTTATAGTTGTTGGTAGCTAGTTGTTCATTTATGGCATGTCATAAATGATCTAGTGGTTGTTCAAGCGGTTGCTTGAGGTTAATGTGGCGTTTCAGCCACATTCCATTGTTCTTTAAACGGTTTTTTGGTTAATATATTTTACCAGGGTGGAAGTTCCCTTTTACCAATATTTGTTGCACACAACGTGTTTGATGAAATATCTATCTTAGATTTTTTGTCTTAAAATCGAGTTAAATGCACTAATTTTTGTACAACAATGCACCTTTAGTCATTTTATTAATGTAAGATTCAAATAGTTTTTTTTAACTGATGAACCATATTAACTGATTTTTAAAAAATACATTTTGTTCATCAGTTACTTTGGTTCATCAATTTTATTCATGAACATTAAATTGATGTACCAAAGTTCATCGGTTACTTTGGTTCATCACAAAAATCGATGAACCAAAGTAACTGATGAACAAAATGTTACCATAAAAATTGATGAAACAAAATGTTCATCAGTTACTTTGGTTCATTAGTTACTTTGGTTAATCAATTTTTATTATAGGTTCATCACTTAGTTTATTTGTGTTATCATAAGTTATAAGTTCATCAGTTAGTTTATGCTTTTTTAGTTGATGAACATTAGTTGTTTTTGGTTCATCAGTTACTGACTTTTAGCCATTATGTTATAATAAGTTCATCAGTTTATTTAAAAAATTAACGATTAAAAAACATCACTTTTTGAATATTGCATTAATAAAATGATTAATGATGCGTTATTGTACAAAAATTAGTGCATTTAACGCAATTTTAACACTAAAAATCTAACCTAAACATTTCATCAAACACCTTGTGTGCAACAAATATGACTAAAACGTTATCTTTAACGTGCGATATCTCACTCATATCATATCGAAATTGAGTGATTCAAATTTCTGGGTAAAGAGTTAACCAAAATCTAAAACTTTTGTGTTTGAAGTATTTTTTTGGTTCGGCAATTTTTAAGGTGAAAAATAGGGTCGAAAATAGCAAAAACATTAAGAAAATCATTACCTAATAAATATGTAAAAAAAAAAAAGTTTCGAAACAATTAAAAAGATTTATACCTAATTAAACAGGAATCAAATTTTAAAAATTGTGGTGAAATCAGTTTTTTATAAAAGTTTGTCGTTTGAAAGTTATTTGCTTTTAAAATTTGGGGTGCAATTAAAAAATGAGTCAAATAACCAAAATATCCTCTAACCAAAAATATTAAAGGAAAAAGTGAGGGAATTGGTGGTGGACACGTGACACTAGTTTATTGGCTTTGTAGATTTTTTAATTTTTTTCCTTTTTTAACGGATCACAACTCATTAACTTTATCACTTTATATTTTGAGTTAACTTTTACTATTATACAAGTTGAACCGAGGAAACACTATTTGCTAGCTTTTATTACGTCATTAACACAAATAAAAATTATCACAATTTTTTTATCCATCGAAAACAGTAACCAAGTGCTTAACTGACCTTTGAAAACTTAACTCGTAATGTAGGTTTCTATTTGTTGATCAAGCAAAAAAAAGTTACTTTTCAAAAAAATAAATAGTAAAGAACAAAAGAATTGTGGAGTGCATAAATCAAACCTGAAATGTCCCAAAATTGGGCAAACAAAAAAGTTAAAATCACAAAAACAACTACTATGTAGAGATGATGTTTTTGAATACTAATAATCGTCGTGTCCACGTTACGGTGATGCTTCCACCATCACACTAATGACAAGATATAACACTTCACAAAATCACGTGAATAAATTGGGCAAACTTCGACCATCTCCATTCCTTATCTTAATTCCTACTACTAAATATCTAATGATGCATTTGGTATCCGACTATAGGAATAAGACTATGACTATCAAAGTGATTAAATGTGTTTGTTCAGGATGAGGGGGCCCACAACTATGGTAATGAATGATAGAAATGCTCCATACTCCATATTCCTCAAAAGAGTAAGACATGGATCTTTCATACCGAGAGGCCCAATACTACTATCAAAATCATTCCCATTGTGATTGATGGCGGCATACCAAACGCACCCTAAATGTTTATACGTATATTATNAAAAAAAAAGCCTAATCAAGAATACTAAAGAATAAACGAATATGTAAAGTTCAATAGGTGTTAAGTTTGTATAACCACAAACTGTTTATTCATAACTTACAGAACCACCGTTAGCAAATATCACTATAAAATGCCTACTTAATTTAATTAAAATACAATAATCTATTAAGAAATTTATAACATCATCTTTTCTTTTTAGTATCACATTACAGACCAAGTTGCATGGTAACCTTAAAAGTTGCATGGTAACCTTAAAAGTTAGTATAATAATTTGTTTTATAAAACCAAAATACGAAGCGCTTTATTTCTAATGGTTGGGTGAATGAGTTGTTAGGGAGAGGTTGAAGGTTCAAGGCATGGTGAAAAAAGTATTATATTTTTTACCTTCTCGCCGCTAACGGTACGTCAAAGTCGTGGTTAAAGGTCTTTAACCACGAAGCTTTAGCAACGTTTTGTCGTAGCTAAAACTTTTTAGCTTCGGCTCGTGTTTAAAAGCCACGATTCTGACGAAAACATTTTTGGCATTCTTCTTATTCCACGGATACTAACAAAGTAATGGAAGACTATCCGAAAAATACGACTACCAAGTTTTGTAAGAAATAACTTTGTATTAATGAATTGCAGAATTACTTTTTCATATATATTTCGGTAATGTTAGACGGAGAAGCAATACGGTGAGAAAGAAAATTAAAATAAGAAAGAATAAGAATGAAGTATAGTCACATATTTTAAATAAAAAAGAAAATGTTAAGAGGATATGCATTTATTTTTTAGATACATTTAAAATGTGCGGTTGTTATTTCTTTTCATTCATCTTATTTTAGTTTTTCTTCTTATATATACTAACTTATGTTAGTCTCGTAAGCATTTTCGTAAAAATGCCGTACAAACTCAAATAAATGGGCGGTACGTATTATTCGTAAAGGCCCGTGATATTTAAAAGGATTGATTCGACTCACCATGCAATTTAATTTATAACGTAGCTTTTTAACCATTGTTAACAGGTACATAATGGAAACTTCATGTGCATGAACTTCAATATCTATGATCAAGTTTTAATCATGCATACCTTTGCTTCGTAATCTTAACAACAAAATAGTTTAGGAAACATGCCGCCTTGCCGATGAAATAGTCAAGTTAATATGATCGAGGATTTCATTATCATCACACACCTCGTTTTATCACAACAGTTTTTCTCTACGTGCTTTCTCTCTAATCTTGATTAATCTTTTTATTTGATCTGATCTCATTTGTTGAGACTAG
>LBNU01019402.1:0-10628 GCA_014162995.1 Artemisia annua
TCCCTACTAATGTCACCAACAAGGATGTGGATTCTGGTCGTACAATGGAAGTTAATGAGGTTGAGTCGTTAAAGACTAGTAATGCATCACAAGATCCTCTTGTGAGTGATATGATAGAGAAGGAGCAATTTGGGTCTCCTAAGTTTAGTATTTCTTCTGCTCCTTCTACCTCTTCTACTAAGAGGGCTAACCCATTTTCAAAGGTGGGTGACGTCGTGGTTTCTGATAGTGATGATGAGGAGGTACTTAACACGTTCGACGAATCAGCAAATCTTTTTGGTGGTTGTCATGCCCGTGAAGATGAGTTTGATGACTATGATGATTATTCGAAGCAAATTTATGATCTTCCAGGGAATTTGGATGCTCTTAATGCCATGTATGGCTTTAAACTCCAATGTCGTAGGAAGTAGTTTACATTTCGTCAGAGTCTTTTGTTATCATGTGTTTCGTGGTTTGTTTTCTTGTTTAGAAAATAGGAAGTATCTTGTTATGTAAGCTTTTCGCCTATGTAACGGGCTGAGATATGGGATTCACCCATATCCGTTGTACTCAAATGCCTTTTGGAGTAATATATTTACCGGGTCGTTGACCTTTTACCAAAAAAAAACTGTGGAGTAAAAACTTTAGGCAGAAATCAATTCAGGAAAGTGCACTTTTGACAAAGCATCATGAAGAACTCGATTTAAAAGCTGAAATTGGTGTTTTGTCTGAGTCGGATTGCAAATTAAGGTGTGAAATTGCCAAACGTTTGTTCGAGTTATAGTAAAAAAAAACATAAAAGACATGCAACAAAAATCTCGATGTTGGTGGGACATAGATGGGGATGAGAACACCATGTTTCTTCACTCAATCAAGGGTAAGAATCAGCGTCAATTGGTTCATGGCATTATGATTAATGAATTCTGGGAGAGTGATCCATGTAACATTAAATAGGATTTTTTTTTATTTCAATTGTATTTTGATAGATTCACAGAGAATATCCCTCGTAGACCTTGCTTTCACAGTAACAAGTTCAAGACGATCTCGAAGCTTCAGAAATGTTTTCTTGATAGATCTTTTGAAAATGATGAAATTAAGAATGACGTGTCTGTAGCTGTGGAGGGGATAAGGCACCTGTCCAGACGGATTCACTTTCACGTTCATTAAACATTTCTGGAGTTCGATCGGTGTCAATTTTATAAAAGCAGTCAAAGTTTTTGAGATTGAAAAATCAAATGCAAGGGGATGCATTTCATCTTTCATCTCCAGACTCCTTAATTCAAAATCTAATCCGTTTCTTCCACAAGATTTCCGTCTGATTAGTCTTGTGGGTTGCTATTATAAAGTAGTTTCAAAGTTGCTTGCTAACAGATTAGAATATGTCGTGAGTACTATAATCAGCAATGTCCAAACTACATTTTTGAAAGATCGACGGATTACGGATGGGCCTTTAATAGGACCACGGATACAACTTGTTTCACAACTTATCTAGCTTATTCTAGAGAGAGAAATAGAGAGTAGAGAGAGAGAGAATGGAGAGACATCATGTAAAGATAGAACAATGTGTGTGTATTACCAAATGATGAAACTCACCTCACAAAATGAGGCTTACAATACATTATATAGTGCTTACAAGTCTAGGGCTTTTGATATTACATGTTTGGCCCTTAGACTTTCTAGTTTATGATAACTGAACATATAACTTATGAAACTAATTTCTAACGCAACCTATTACAAGATTCAAGAATATAATGACCGACACTTCATAATATAAAAATATAATGCTAACAGTTATCATTACTTGCAGCCTTACCCATATTTGACGTGCTAGGGGTCTTAGAAGTAGTCATTTTAGCCTTTGGTCGATATTGGAGCTTAGACCAGCCTTCGACCCACCTTTCGCATTGCCATTCTTCCCGCTAGTATGCCTATTACCCACGACTTGAAAGCCATCATTCGACTTCTCAACAGTTTGCTTAGTCACCACGACAGTTTTTGGACATTAATCAAGCACATGGCCAAAAATCTTACATGAAGAACACCTTGGTAGTTTCCCCTCATATTCAACCCGAACAGTTTCTTTAGAGAATCCCGGCCCATCCAATAAGAGAATAGCAACTATTAAACTCATTTTCAAATCATCTTCAGCCAGTACCTCAATTAAGGCACGGGCAAAGCTACTACAACCCCAAGATTCAATACACATCATGCTTGTAAAAGAGTCCAGCATTTTTGGTGTATCAAGTTTCGTCACAATAATATAGTCCATCCTCAAAAAATGAAGCCAATTGAGCATCATGAAGTTTGACCCACAACGGAATATGGGTTAAATCTTCTTTCAATAGGGTTGTTGTGTTCATCGTCTACGGTTTAAGGATGATGAGGATATTGCGTATTATCCATGGACCACCTTCAAGAACATCCTCCAAACCCTTCTTCGAACTAAATTTGAAAAAGAAGAATCCCTAGGTGTTCATCATAACCCACGAAATCCCATACTTTGCCCACACGTTTCAAACATATTATGCAACAACGGGAAAGGCAATTATTTTACCAATAAAATATCCATAAAGAGTGTTTTCAAACCTAACACTCACCTCTTCGACGGCCTTGAATGGGATTGAAAGATCGGTACCCTCACACTTTCCAGAGGACGAAAGTTGCTTCAGTTTTCCTTGTCTGAGTATTAGTAGCACTCGCGTACACAATCAGCTTCATAATAGACTCAATTCTTGGGTACACATTCGTGTTAGTACCTGTTGGAACTTGGAACATTTACCTTGGGTGGACCAGTAGACAAGTTTGTGTCCACATTAGTATTAGGACCGATTGGACCAGTACAATCAATCCCCTTTCGATGCATTAGACAAATTAGCATCACCCCACTGAAAGTAGTAGTCTCCTTCGAAGGAACATTAGTCGACTATGGATTATCCTTAAACCTAGTGCCATGTACGAGAGATGATGGATCCTCTTGTGTTTGACTAATAGGTTTCAATGGATTTTCATCATCACCCACAAGTGCGAGCTTCCCCTCGAGCACCAGCTTCCAAATATCTTGAAGGTTTCTAGCTAAGGAAGTTGGACTTTGATTACCACTATGGTCATCAATCTCATCAGTCATCTTACCTTCAATATTCTTCAAACGAGCAGCAACGCTGCGCAACAACTCCTCTCCCTTGTCCATAGTAGATCGGCCAAACTAGTTTCTTTATTCTTTTTCTTACCCTCACTCCCTCCCGCATCCAAAAAACCAGGGGCGGAGCCAGGATTTCAAGTTAAGGGGGGCCGATTTTTTTTCTTCTTATAATAACGATATATAGTTCGAACCAATAAAATGAAATGATGCAGGATAATTTAGAAGAAGAAATGAAGAGACTCTTTCTTTGCTACAAAGATTACTAACACTTATTTTCTATGCTAGAGGTTATAACCAAGGTTATAAATAGCGTGACGGTATGTTCAAGCCGAAAATCAAGGCGGTGCCTATTTTTTCAAGCCGAAAATCAGCGGGTTAATCAGTAAATCAGTCAATGCTTCCGGTCGGGTTTAAAATGGACTCGGACTAAAACAAACACATCACACATAAATTAACAATACTTCTTTATCACAAAATTATAGTTAAATATTACTTTGCATAGCTCAAACTAGATTAACAATTGAATATACGATCGATTGACTAAAGCAAATAAACAACATTGGTCTTTTTCTTTTATATAACTTGTATAATTAATTTTAAAACTGACAACACTTTCAACGATTGTTATTTTACTACTTCATTGTTAAATGTTTATCTACATCTACCCACCACAATTAAAATTTAAATGCATTATCTCAATGAATTATCCAAACCAATAAAATACCAATGTTCTCGGGGGAAACAAAACAAATACAGTAGAATCTTTTCTATTCATCTTCTTTCTTGGGTTTTACTACATTTCTTCACCCTAAAACTACTCCCTCTACACATTTCCACCATCAATAGCAGCATAGAAAAATCATCAAAGCTGTATAGCCTTAGGTCAGCCTTCGCTAGCTGGGGGAGGCCTAGCACCCGCTAGTCACCCCATCCCCTCCGCCCCTGCAAAAAACCACTTCTCATACTCGTACCATACACTTGCAACGAAAACCAGAAGAACAAAAACACGTCTAAATCTTCAATAACGCATAAACCCTAGATACCTATGGTTTGGAAAACTAGCTCATGTAATTAAACGCCAGTCATGATATTAGTAATACCAGGATCAGTAATAAATGTAGACGAATACAACAGCAATTCAAGAAAAACTTTAAAAATGTTTAAACCCTAATCGCTAACGCTAATACAAAACCCTAACAAGAACAATACCGAGAAAGATAGAATCTATTGTCGATATGTTAAGGTAAGGATTGAATAACAGTAGGGAAGAAAAAGTCGACTTTTTCCCCATAACCTGGGGGTTGGTTTCATTATAGTGATACCCACCTACCTGTTGGAAGTAAAGTAATCAAGAATCATAAGAAATAAAAGTAGAAGGACCAATAGTGTTTTATTTTTTTTTTGGGTAAAGGGGAGTAATCCTGCACCCTGGTAAATATATTAGCCAAAAAACTGTTCAGTACAATGGATATGGGTGAAATCCCACATCTCAGCCCGTTACATAGGCTAAAAGCTTACATAACAAGATACTTCCTAATTTCTAAAACTAGAAATCAAACCACTTCCCAAATGCTAACATAAGAACAACGAAAATAAATTACTTCCTAAGGCCTTGAAGCTTGGTACCATACATGGCATTAAAAGCATCCAAATTACCGGGAAGATCATAAACCTCGTTCGCATAATCATCATAGTCATCATAATCATGTTCAAACTCTTGCCCCCCACCAAACAGATTGGCAGACTCATCAAATGGGTTGGCCACCACGTCTTCAGAATCTGACACCACAATTTTTCCCACCTTAGAAAATGGGTTAACCCTCTTAGTGGCAGAGGTCGACGGGATAGGATGACCATCATCATCCACAAGAGTTGCTACACCATCAATAAGAAGCTTTTCAAGCTTACCAATTTTCTCAACAAGAGGCGTAGAACCCTTACTAGCCTCTTCCTCATTAACTTCCATTGTATTACCAGTCTTATTAGACCCATCCTTATTAACTTCAATTGTACTACCGGTCTTATAAGACTCCTCCGCATTGGCTTCCATGGAACTCCCCGCATCCACATCCTTGTTATTATCATTAGACGGAGTACCAATAGCATCCGCATCATCAAGATTAAGCGCATCAAACTGATTTGATGTAGCAATCTTCGTTCCACTCGTACTAGGCACATCAGGAGCCTTCTTCTTAGTGCCATCCATCTTCTTAGGTACAGTTGAGGTCTTCTTGGGTTGATACTGAAACTGCTTACCCACAACTGGTTTAGTAAACCCTTTATTACCCTGAGTATTAGAGCCACCCTGCTTACCTTTCTTTCTATTATTGACAGTCATAAAACCATCATTAGCAGACTTAGTAGATTGAGCTGGAGGTGCAACAACTTTAGGACAATCACCCATAGTATGACCAAAGATCTTACAGTTATCACACCGCGGTGGTTTCCATTCGTACTCAACCCGAATCTTCTCAATAGTCGAACCCGAACCATCAAGTAATGGTATCTCAACAGTGAGGCTGTCCCGAAGCACCTCATCCGACTTCACTTCTATCATGCATCTCGCAAAACTACTACGACCCCACGATTCCTTGCACATTTGGCTTGTAAAAGCATCTAACCTTTTGGGCGTGCCAATCAGTGTTGCAAGAAGACTGAGGCCATCATCAGAAAACATAGCAAGGGGAACATCATGAAACTTGACCCACACCGGGATGTTAGTCAAATCCTCTTTAAGTAGATTTGTGTTCAAAGTCCATGGTTTAAGAATAATAGGAACATTTCTAATCAACCAAGGACCGTTTTCAAGCACATCATCAACACCTTTCTTCGAAGTGAACTTAAAGAAGAAGAACCCCTTTGCATTCATCATTACCTTTTGCACACCAAACTTTGCCCAAGCATTGCGTACATAGTAATCAACAACAGGAAACGCAAGGCGTTGCCCAAGGAAGTAACCATAGAGAGTGTTCTCGAACCTCGTATTCACCTCTTCTACTACTTTCATTGGAACCGAAAGGTCGACATCATTCTTCTTTTTGCTACATTCCAACCTCCGAAAATTAGATGCGTATTTCTGAGGTTCATTAGAGGTAGCACCCGCGTATGTAACCGACTTCACTCCAGTACCAGTATCATTATCAACCTTGGGAGCATTCGGACCAGAAGTTGCACTCTTATTCATATCCACATTAGTACCACTAAAACTCGACGAAGGATTATTAGCAACAATATCACAATGAATTTTATTCATGGCCTCATCAAACCTCCGATGCGCATTAGCTAGCAATTGCTCCACATTGTGCTGTGTATTACCATTAAGTTCTAAAGACCCGGGATCCTCATTCACATCCACACTACCACCATCAGTTGTCTCAAGAGAAATCGGCTTCTCTCGATTACCACTAACATGAGTATCCTTATTACCACTAGTACTTTCCACATTAGCATTCAATTCTTCAGTACCTGGTATATCATCCTTATGCACAAACTCATTCGACGTACCATTCTTGTTACCATCGACCTCTACTTTCCCACTCGGCTCATTAGTGCCATTATCCCTCTCATTGTTGCTCCTTTGATCGGCCAAAGAAGCAAACGAACCCTTAGAGTTACTAGTTTGATCGGCCAAACCAATAACACCATCCTTCGACATCCCCCCTACCTTGCCCCCCTTCGTAGCACTACTTGGCTTCAAGAAACCCTTATTCATCATGCAAAATAACCCTAAAGACACTCAACCATAAACGACCAGCAGCAGCAAAACAAATAATAAAAGTAAAACCCTAATCGTAAGATTAGGGTTTCTAAGCAATCGATCCAAGACTAACCAGCATCCATGATAATCGATCCAATAATAATAATAACAATCAGATTAAGAGCGAATGAAAACGGATAATATGATACCCTACACCAACGATTTAATAAAACCTAAATAGTGAGAACGATCTTGAATTAAACCCAAAACAAACTAAAGATCAGGATAGAACTAGATCCAGGGATTGTAATTGAGAGAATTAGGATCGATTTGTTGAAGAGAAAAAACGATTTAGGGTTTATAGTTGGTCGCCAAAATCGCCAGACGATTTAGGGTTTCAACCAATAGTGTTTTATAGATAGATAGTAACTGTATTTTCTGTAAAGTAGGATGGGATGTGTCGTTTGATGCATAACCCTTAGGAAGAGTCACAACGGTTCTCTAATACCGTTTGACATAGTATAAATACTCATGTACATGTATCATATTTTAGTGTGGAATAAAAGAATAACGTGTGTTTGTTAAATACAAAACCCACCCTCTCTGTTCTCATACCGAGTCCCTGCATCAGATGATGCATACTCAGATGATGCATACTCAGATTGTTTTTCATTATAAAGTTCATCCATGATTGATCCAAGATCCCACAAAGACCTGTGCAAAAGTGGTATCAGAGCATGGTTAGTGTGGATCGATCAATTGCAGTCAAGGAAGTGATCGCAAAAGGCACAAAAACAACAACAAAGAAAAAAACAAACAACTCGTTTGCTTGGAGAAAGAATACCGAGGGGTATTCAAGGCTGTTGTGGACATGGTGTAGTATAGAAACCAGAAAATAAAGAAGAATGTTGCAAGAAGAGACGTTCCAAAAGAAAGATGTCTTACGCATGTGGCGGGAAGAAGACACAGTAAAAAGGAGTACATAGGATGGTGAAGTTACTATGAGGGAACATAGAGATCCAGGAAGGGTAAAGGAAGAGGTGGTTGGCAATGGAGATGCGTGTAAAGGAAGTCCACCAGGATTACCAGGATAAGTGTTGAAATAGTGGAAGAACTTGGAAAAGATATGTACAAGGACGATGATGAAGAAGATCATCCATGGAACAAAGAAAGGCAACAACTGAGCATGAAAGACCAGACAAGTAAAGGCGATCAGAATTTCAAACGAGAATGAAAAGGAAGAAGGAGCAAGGCTGCATTTGGGATGAACGAGGCAAAGGAACAGAGTGAAAAGTATGAAGATTATGATTTCTTGATTAGGGGAGTGAATGTTGGAAGTAAAGTAATCAAGAATCATAAGAAATAAAAGTAGAAGGACCAATAGTGTTTTATAGATAGATAGTAACTGTATTTTCTGTAAAGTAGGATGGGATGTGTCGTTTGATGCATAACCCTTAGGAAGAGTCACAACGGTTCTCTAATACCGTTTGACATAGTATAAATACTCATGTACATGTATCATATTTTAGTGTGGAATAAAAGAATAACGTGTGTTTGTTAAATACAAAACCCACCCTCTCTGTTCTCATACCGAGTCCGTGCATTAGATGATGCATACTCAGATTGTTTTTCATTATAAAGTTCATCCATGATTGATCCAAGATCCCACAAAGACCTGTTCAAAACCACCAAACCAAATTAACGCTCTCTAAATGTATAACAACGGTTAGTCATTTACATCAACTTGGGAAAATAAATCTATCATTTTTAACCCTTTACATCTACATTGGTTGCATCACTAACACTTGACGGGCCTGCCGCTTCCACAAGAGTTGCTTCTGTAGCTCAAGAGCTACTTAATTTCTCAATGGTAAGTTCCAGCAAAGTCTCTGAAGTATATGAGAGCCAAAGTGTATCCCAGTCTACTGGCTCTGGAAATTGGAACGAAATGGCCCAGGGTTCAGTTGGGCATAGTTGAACCCGATCTCTTTTGTTTTGGAGAACCTGCCCATCTGCAAAAATAGCACCTGGAGTAATTTGTCCTTCAATGATTACTTCATCAAAGTCACTGATTTCTACATCTACTTCACCTGATCCAAGCACAGAAAATGACACGCTAACGGTGAAAATCGTCAAATAGTAATCATGTTGAACTTCATATTTTTCCATTTAAAAAAAAGTATCCATGTTTAATTAGAGTTTCAGTATGCCACTTGAACTTTCTATCCACTGAAAATGAGCAATGCTAAATCCTCCTACCTGCATAAATGTTACACATGCTATATTTTATAAATGTAGGAGCATGAGTGGGAGGATTTTGTAGGATAATTTATCATTTTCCACCAAAAAGACCACTCAATTAAGTTTCAATATTGTTCCAGGTGAAACTTTTCATAGTTGGTTGAAACTAATAGACTTGAATGAAACAATTATGAAAATTAGTTGCTATCAGTGCCTCGATCAGTGGTTTCCTTTTGCAATATGCTTACAGATTGTAACCAATTACTTTAAAAGAAATATGAAAATTTAAGTGACTAAAGAGTAACCAAGCTATATATAACAATGGAAGAATATTGAGACTGAAGGGGTTTTGGGCATATAAAAAAGCTAACGTGACTTCATTGGAACAATGTAAAACTTGGTTACTAAGGAGTACGTTTTACCTTATACGGAGTGTATTTGGTTTCAGTTAGTAGATCAAATGGAACCAATTATACATACTATAGAACAAAAAATAAAAATAAATAAATAAGACTTACTATCGCCACATTGCACTTTAGGTAACTCAATTACAACAATGAAGCTATGTCGACTTGCAACTAGCTCAGCTATTTTCGCAAGTGGATGGCCACCTGCATCCGATGCAGAACCATATAACCGCACATGAGGTGTTGGTAAAGGATCGAAATCTTCTACATTGGGTCCCAAATCCAGTGCCATCTTAGATCGCGATATAAAGGCTGTATTGAACAAGAGATGAAAAGCAGTAACACAAGTTAGTTTTTATTGATATTCTGCATGTAATCTTGATTGTATTAAGAGGGAGGTGATGTGGATAAAGCAGTACAATATTTTCATGGATCATGTTTCCATCCTAAATTATCAAGATGCATGGTGTTACACACTTAAACTCTATGAATGAGCGATATTTCATCTGGTGCCATTATTAGGATTAAATGCTTTCCTAATCAAGCTAATTCATGATACTATCTATATAAAATCCACTTAGGACTCTCTGAAATGGATGATATTGCATTAGTCATTTCTTAGCATACAATCCGGTAAGAAGCCACAGTGATTGCCCACACAGTAAATGGTATGATATATAGTTTGAATTTGATCTAGATTCGATTTTCCCAAATGGGAGAAACTTGAATATAAGATAACTTGGATAAACTTAATGCACACATCAGATGATATGATTAGAATACAAGTCAGGTTAGGTTTTCCTGAATTTGATTTAGAAAAACGAAGCATGAATGAAGCAGGCAACATATAAATCCTCAATTAAAGTACCTTAGATTAATATATGAGCAAGCTCCACAATCAATATTCGACAAAAAAACTTAAATAGAACACAACATTATTCTAAAGGACCTGATGGCTTTGTACTACTCAAGAAAATGGGCCCAAGGATGATATAGTTGCTGACCATATTAATTTGGATTTTGGGCTCAATGGAGAGAGGCTAAACGTTTTAGATTTTAAGGTATAGTCTAACGATAATGAAGTCAACTCCAGCTTAAACGCCTCTATCTCTGATAATGAAATTATTGCTGATTTCGTAGCAAAGCAAAAGGGGAAAATAGCTTC
>LBNU01019402.1:11904-25213 GCA_014162995.1 Artemisia annua
AAACCCATTCGTATAATAGAAAAACAACCTTAAATTTCTAAATCTTAAAACTGATAAGACTTGCTCAACCAAATGACCTCCCATTTCTAAATTCATACAGACCCCATCTTCTAAACTCGACCTCGTTACTAGCTTGATAAACATTGAAACACATATCAACTAATAACTCAATATAAAGCTAAACCTAACCCATTTCATAACGCCAAACTCAATTATAAATTTATAATAACGTGGCTATGGAGCCCATAAAAACTATATGACTGGCCTGAAAGCCAAACACTGTTTATACTCCTAAAAAATCCAAGCCAGGCCCAAAACGTCCCAAAGCCCATGATCAAAAATTGCTATGGCCTAACTTAACTCGTTAAGCCCATTTAATAGAAATAATATTTAGCATTAAAGCAGTTCTATAAGCTATCAGTACCCTACATTAAGAAAATAAAAATGAAACTTCAATTTAATTTGACAAAATTTGCAAATATAACGTAGGACTAAAAGGTAAAATTGGAAACTTATGTTAAACGTCAAAACTAATTTATGAGTCTTAAACTGTTAAAAAAAACTAGAAGGAATATGTAAATAGAACTGGACCTAAAAATGAATATTATTTAAATTTGGACTAACGTGTAATTATTCTATATCTATATATGTAATGAAAACTTAAAAGATTTCGTAAATTATAAAAAAATAAATAAACTGACAATATATAAAACCAAAAATCAAACTCTATAAACTTACTAAAAAAACGATACTTATTCATATTCTTAAACATACATATATCCGAGTAAAGCTAACCATATTAACCACCAGCCGTACATATATAATAATAACTTGTTGGAAACTTAAGCATTAAACAAAACAACGAGACATATAACTAAATACTTAAACATCCGATAAAACCAGATTTAACACAACAAACTTACATCTATATTTAGTGGTTGTAAAGCCGTGCAAACAATCGTTGAGTACGAAACAACACTACTACTCAAGTGAGTACATAGCCCACTAACTATTCCCGTGATACATGCCAAACTCGAAACACAAGTCTATACCGGAATAAAATACCGTCAGGCCCAATAATGCTAAATACTATTTCAAAAGTCCCGCATCATAACCAATTCATTGAAGGTGAAACGTAAAAAATTATATACATAGGATTACAACCTCGTTGGTTGGAGAAACAACACCCAGCGCACTATTGCTGAAAAGACTGACAAATACCTACTCCATAACCATCATAATCAATATGATTGCTGTCAATCTTGAGTTTCATGACTTAATGCAATAACAAAACATGATAACGTATGATGCATTTGACAGATACAATTCTTAACTTGTGTTCAAACTCTTAACTTAAAAACCTATAAACATTCAACTTTAGTGACTAAGCATGTATACCAGTAACTAAACAAGATGATCTGATAGCACGAGGCATAGCATCATGGACTATAATAAACTACTACTTCTCAGAAAAAAAACAGTTAACTTAATAATGTCTTTATTCAGATAATAAATAACAAAACTTAAATATCAATCGTTATAAATTGTGACAAAGATCCTGAAGTAACCCCGAAATCTCCCTAATCATGTATCTTCTCTGTTATACAACTTGGTTACAATTTCATCAACCACGTATAGAGAACCAGAGTACATTGGACTATAACACACTTAACTGACCAATATACAAAAAACCACTTCATGCCCCCCTGCCGCATTCCAGCATCCGTAGAAAATACTTCTCAACTCTACTAAAACTTATATATCACATTAATTATGCTAATACGTGTACAACATCATACAAACATGCTCAAAACCCAAACTCATTGTCCTAATATCGATTCGGAAAAAGACCTACACCCATGTACCAACCCTACACCAACCCCTATGTCGCATCAACAACAGGCAAAGAATAAGGAAGCAACAACCCGTAACCTGAGACTTTACTCAAATCATCTGTCCATAAAACGCCAGCAGGCAAACCCCCATTCCAACCTAATGATACCACCACTCCTGGAAAAAACACGTATAATCTATGAAAAGAAGATAACGCTTCTCTGGTAAACCCACATAACCTAGCAAATCCAGCAGACACAAACCAAGACAGAAACAATCACACCTTCTACCACCACATGCTCCCCCACATGACCAAAATTTTCAGATGAACCTACTTCCCAAGCTCCTTATAAAACCAACAGACCGCAACAATCTCCAAAATTCACCACCGCCCAATTCCAAGTACTAATCACAAAATACCCCCACCAAAAACAAACATCATACTGCACCAATCCTCCCACACTAAAACCCCCCACCGAACAACCAACTCAGCCAAAGAACAAAATAGAGCCAACCACCTAAAACAACAAACCAAACAACAAAACATGCCAGATAAACCAACAAAAACACCAAAAACCAACAACAAGCAAAAAAACCCACTATCAAAAAAAACACACACCCCAGTTCTATCCAACTATAATCTGCGCCTGCCAAAAAGTATCAGGTTTATGTATGGTTCACAAGGTGAAGGGGTTCTCTAGTTGATCGGGGGGTCGCGGATGCGTAAAATGGATGATCCTTCCCATTCTCCCGTCTCCGGTGGGGGTACCTTCTTGCTGATCTCAGTTTTAAGGATTGGCGGTAGAATGACATTTCGCGAGCATTAACCCGCTTGCGGAGTCCCACTGTTGGTTTTCACATACAGTTTGAGCTGGGAGGGAATAGGTCGAATCCTGAAAAACATTCCCTTTGGGTCTGTAGCGCAGGAGGAGCACTGTGCGGTGAGTCACACGTGATAGGATTGTATATCTGGTCATTGGTACATTTGTAGTCTCTGATAATATGTAGGTAATATCACTGCATTTCAGGAAGAAAGCAGTCTTCTTTCCATTCAGATTCTCACAGATGTCTTTTCCAGCAGTTGACGGTTCATAAGGTTGAGAATTGGGAGGGGGGAAAGGTTTTTGCCTGCTGCGTCTTTATGGACCAGAATGATGCTTGAAGTAAAAGTTCTCAGAGATACAGGGTTGTTGACTTTCCTTATTCTTGCCTGTTGTTTGATGAACAGCATAGGGGTTGGTGTAAGGAGTTGGTACAATGGTGTAAGAGCTCTCATTTTCCGAAATCAGATTTAGGGACAATAAGCTTGGGTTTTTGAAGCACGTTTACTGTAATTATCCCGATTAGCTAAACAGTATTAGATAACCATAACATGTAAGCATTACAAGTCTTATATAAGTAAGAAGTAGATGAGAAGTAACTATTTTCTACCGGATAGCTGGAATGCAGGCACGAGAGGGCCATGAAGTTGGATATTTTGTTAAATGGTCAGTTAAGAAGATTCTTGTATAGTCCACCTGGTTAAAAAAAACCATCTGCTTCTCTATAACCGTGCGCTTCTGAATCAATCTGTAACACCCCAAAAGTTGGTCAATAACAGCCAGAGACTTACAATGATAGCGGGGAAGACTTTCGGGTATTACTTTCAAGGATCTTTGGTCCAATTATAATCACGAACACAAAATGATATATAAGTTTGATTTATTTTAAAATACCAAATATCTGGAAATACAAGGACATGTTTATAAGTTTAAAAACATGTTTTTATCTGGAAAGAAAGTAAGTAGATTTATTATAGTCCATGCCATGCTATTGCCCACTCGTGCGTATTCCAGATCCATCTTGTTTAGTTACCTGAGATAAACATTGCTAAAGTCAACATTTAAAGTTTAATCGATACTTATAGGGGTTTAAAGTTAAGGGAGTTTGAACACAAGTTAAGAATGTATTGCAATCACCATGCACTCAATAAGTTAAATTCAATGTTTCCTGTTATTGCCTTTAAGCTCATGAAACTCAACGTTTGACAGCCAATCATAATGCAAATTATGATGGTAGATAATCGGCCCCAAGATTAGTATTTGGTCAATAACCTATACAAGAACAATAAAATGTGGCTGGTGGCGCCTGGTGTTTTCTCCAACAACCAAACGAGGATTGTCAATCACTAATAGTACTATCCACAATTATTTACGTTCACCCTTCAAATGATTAAGGTTCATGATCGAGGGACTTTTGACAATAGTAACTTAAGCAATTAACAT
Source organism: Artemisia annua (assembly GCA_014162995.1). Classification (NCBI taxonomy): domain Eukaryota; kingdom Viridiplantae; phylum Streptophyta; class Magnoliopsida; order Asterales; family Asteraceae; genus Artemisia; species Artemisia annua. The sequence goes on from LBNU01019402.1 coordinate 16,002, forward strand.
TGGCCTGATGGTATTTCAATACCCGGTATAAAAGACTTGTGTTCGAGTTTTGAGCATGTATCCCCCCACGGGAAAATAGTTAAAAAGTGGGCTATGTACTCACCTTAGTAGTAGTAGTTGTTTCGTAACTCAACGATGTTTGCAACGGCTTCACACACAACCTAAAATATAATGTAAGTTTCAGTTGATAGTCTAAATCTGGTTTTATCGCGAATGTTTAAGTATTTAGTTATAAATGAAATCTCGTGTTTGTTTAAATGCCTAAAGTTCAAAAAAAAAGTTATATATTTATATAACTTGTACGCAAAATGATCGATGGTTAAATATATAAAGGTTAGCATTTACATCGGAAATAAATAAATGTATCGTTTAAAAGAAATAAATAAATAACGTATCGTTTAATTATATAACGTATATAAGTTTTGTATTAATTATGTGTTTATATATGTACAAGTTTAATATTATTTTTATAAAATAATATTTACAGAAAATTTCCTTTAAGTTTTACCAATTTACATATTTGACCCTAACAATATGAAATTTACACCGTTAGTCCAAATTTAAATAATATTACATTTTAGGTCCAAAAGTATCAATATTTACATAATTCACTTCTAAGTTTCCTTTCTAACAGTTTAAGACTCATAAAATTAGTTTTGACAGTTTACACCATAAGTTTCCAAATTTTACACTTTTAGTCCCTACATTTATAAAATTTGCAAATTTAGTCCAAAAATTACCAAATTAAAAGTTTAACATTTTTATTTTCTAAATAAGCTCAGGGTACTTAGAATAGCTTATAGAAACTGCTTAATAGCTTAAAATCAACTTATTTCTATAAATGGGCCTTAACGAGTTAAGTTAAGGGCCCAATAGCAATTTTTGATCCAATGGGCTCTTGGGACGTTTGGGCCTGGACTTGGACTTATTTTAGGAGTATAAAAACATTAGATTTGGGCTTTCAGGCCCAGTACATCATAAGTTCTTAATGGGCTTCCAATAAGCCCACGTTAATTATAAAACTTTATAAAAATTGAGTTTGGTCGTTATGAAATGGGTCTAGGAATTAGCTTATATGAGCTTATTAGTTCGAATAAAATGTGTTTCCCAATTGTTTATCAAGCTAGTAACGAGGTCGAGTTATAAAAAGAATGGGTCATGTATGAAATTTAGAAATGGCGAGGTCAATTTGGTTGAGCAAAGTCATATATCAAAACAGTTTAAGATTTAGAAAAATTCTAAGTGTTTTTCTATTATACGAATGGGTCTAGGGTCTCCAAAAAGGGGTCGAATACATTGGTTATATATAGTTTTTAGGTTCGAATATTTGTACACGTTGTTTGTTAAGGTTCCAAATAATTAGTATGTTAAATAAAACGTAAGTGTCACATTTTTATACTACGAATAATATGATAAAAGTAAATGTGCATACTCAATTTGTGAAACAGTTTCAAATGTGGGAAAAAAAATATTCTAAGTGTTTTTGAAATGACACGAATGGGTGAAGTGACCTCCTAAACGTGTCGAGTTAGGTGTTATAATTACGTTCAAAACTTTATGGTACTTGTTTCCTAGCCTCGTTAACATTCATGATGTCGTATAATATATATATGTTACGTTTTATATAATGAAAATAAATAGCTAAGGTAAACGTTGCAAGAATTTAAAGAAATGAATTAGCAAGTGGTAATAGGTTTCGAATAGGCTCACCTCACCTCAAAAGGGTGGTGTAAAATGGTTTGTATAGTTCGAAATAGGATCAAAGCTTGTTGTGGTTCACTTCTTGGTACACTAGAGATATGAGATGAGCAAAGCTTGGCCTCCTTGGATCACTTCTATGGTTCGTACAAAGGGCAAAAGGTTCGTCCCACTTCATTTGGTAAACTTCACGTAGAATAACTTTGGTACGTTTTATGTTTGTGAAATGAATTGAGGATGCATGGGATCTATATATAGAAGGGTTTGAGGTCATTTGTATACGTGATAGAAATAGGAATGTTTCGTTGGTTTGTAAACGTGGAGTTTCCACCTATCTTCCATCCAATCGAGTTTATGCAACAAGGAGAATGTTGTACAGAAAATCTATGTTCATTCTGACTCACTACTGTTCATATTGTCACATTCTAAATGTCATTGGGCAAGGGTGGTGGCGTCTAGGAATATTTGTACACGTTTTGAGTTATCTAGTAAATTGGTTTTTGCGTTTCACTTTGGGCAGATTTAGGAGAGCAAACGTTTGAGATTTTTAATAAACTTGGTTAATCCTAGATCCTTGCTAGGTGGTTAATGGAGTGGTGCAAAGTTATGGCTAGGTTGTGTGTCGAGTTCGAAAAATAATGGGTGCGTTTGGTCGCGACTGGGAAGCAAGAAACAAAAAGAAAGAAATAAAAATACTAGGGTGGGTTTTGGGCTGGTAAGCCTTTGGGCTTGGGTTTGGTTCTCGGCCCAACAGAAAACAAAAGAAAGAAAAGGAAAAGGAGCCCGTTTAGTTTGCTGTTGGGTTTTAAAAGCCCAATGGGTCACGTAGGCCCAATTAGCAAGTTTCATGGGTCGGGTTATGGTCCAATAACATTAGTGGATAGTCTCGGGAATTTTCGTAGGTTCCGGGAATATATAAATTGTATACGGTAATTAAACGAAACGTATATTAATAAATATAAACGTTTAAAAATATATTCGCGATAATTTAGACTATCTAGGTTGGTGTGCAAGCATCGTTTCTAAGCAAATGATAAATCACAATTTACCGTTGTGATTTATATAATAAGTCATATATAATAATAAAAAAAATTTGTCATACGTAAAAGTGGGTAATTAAATAACGTAATAACTTGTATGTATTTACTAACCGTTGGGGAAAATTACGAGAGGCTACATATAATAACGATATATAGTTCGAACCAATAAAATGAAATGATGCAGGATAATCTAGAAGAAGAAATGAAGAGACTCTTTCTTTGCTACAAAGATTACTAACACTTATTTTCTATGCTAGAGGTTATAACCAAGGTTATAAATAGCGTGACGGTATGTTTAAGCCGAAAATCAAGGCGGTGCCTATTTTTTCAAGCCGAAAATCAGCGGGTTAATCAGTAAATTAGTCAATGCTTCCGGTTGGGTTTAAAATGGACTCGGACTAAAACAAACACATCACACATAAAATTAAAAATACTTCTTTATCACAAAATTATAGTTAAATATTACTTTGCATAGCTCAAACTAGATTAACAATTGAATATACGATCGATTGACTAAAGCAAATAAACAACATTGGTCTTTTTCTTTTATATAACTTGTATAATTAATTTTAAAACTGATAACACTTTCAACGATTGTTATTTTACTACTTCATTGTTAAATGTTTATCTACATCTACCCACCACAATTAAAATTTAAATGCATTATCTCAATGAATTATCCAAACCAATAAAATACCAATGTTCTCGGGGGAAACAAAACAAATACAGTAGAATCTTTTCTATTCATCTTCTTTCTTGGGTTTTACTACATTTCTTCACCCTAAAACTACTCCCTCTACACATTTCCACCGTCAATAGCAGCATAGAAAAATCATCAAAGCTGTAAATTATTTATAACGTCAAGAGTTTAACTTTAACTGGCAGGTTGGGTGTCCCCCTTGGTGGTTCCTAAGACATTTCAAACATAGGTCCCAAAAAATTTGTAGTATCATTTCTAAACACTTTTGAATTTTTGATTGCCAAGGTGGTTCGTGTATAGCCTTAGGTCAGCCTTCGCTAGCTGGGGGAGGCCTAGCACCCGCTTCTCATACTCGTACCATACACTTGCAACGAAAACCAGAAGAACAAAAACACGTCTAAATCTTCAATAACGCATAAACCCTAGATACCTATGTTTTGGAAAACTAGCTCATGTAATTAAACGCCAGTCATGATATTAGTAATACCAGGATCAGTAATAAATGTAGACGAATACAACAGCAATTCAAGAAAAACTTTAAAAATGTTTAAACCCTAATCGCTAACGCTAAGACAAAACCNCCTAAGTTCAACCTCAAGAAGAACAAATGGACAAAGTGTATCTTCATTACAATATACACAAGTACTAGGAAGCTTGATTATATAATGAACGTACACGACCAGATTGGCATATATTGTAAGTCGACTTTAGTCGAATTCACACATACCCTGGAAGAGATCATTGGGATGCACTAGTTAGAGTGCTCCAATATCTTAAGCATACCAATGCTTTATGGTTTACTGATTACACTTAAATATCCTCCTGGTTAAGAAGGTATTTGTTGATGCCCAATTGGATTTCCCACCATAATGAAAAATTCCACAAGTGGCTATGTATTTACACTTGGAGGGCTTCTGTATCAGGAAATCATATCTAGCAAACTGTTGAATACCAGATCAACAATGGACAGCAGAATTTGTTAGCCTTAGACAAAGCTGCTGAAGAAGCAGAAGACTAAAAGCTTTCTAGAGGTATTCCCTTGTGGCCAAAACTGTGACCTGCGTGTGTATACATGTGATATATGGCTGCTCTTACCAGAGCAAAAAATCAAATCTATAACGCAAGCAAAGACACTATAGACTGTCGCCACAATTACGATAACAAGGACTTGTTAGAAATGGAACCATTTCCATCGATTAACGTAAAGTCAAAGAAAATATAGGCAGATCCTTTTGACAGAAAGGCCTTTGTAGAGAACATCATATTACATCGAGGGGTATGGCTTTAAAGCAACCACAATTGAGTGACTACCGGCGGAAACCTAACCTAGCAAAATTGGAATCCCATGGTCTATGTGTCAATAGGAAAACTGGTTGAGGAAAACTCAAAAAGTACCAACCAGCACAGGTTGCCCATTCCTATGATGAATGTTGCGGTTCCTGTGTTTTCGTTGATGATGGCTGAGGCTGAAATTTCTAATTCTTCAATAATGCTAAATGGCTTTTAATAGTGGAATACTACGGAATAATTCTTGATGCATTTACCATCTATACGAGATTGATGTATGGTCGCATCTTTGGGAACCAGATGGCTAAGTTCTCTAAAATTCTCATGAATAAGGATATGTTCACGACCGAAATGAACACAACGGTAAGAATATGATATTGCATAAATATGATATGCGTGATACTTATTGTCTCGATTTACTACAAAACGTGGCTAGTTCAAGACTTATGTTCACTATCCACAAAGTAGATCCGATATGTACTCACTAGGATAGGTTCAAGTTCAAAAGACACCTAATCTGATGCATGTCATATTAACATTTGATGGACGAATTTCTGTTTAAGGACACTGCTTATCGCAGGCCTCAATCTGTTGTTGTAATCTTACGATTATATACAAAACAGAGATATGACCCTTCTTCTTGCATATAAAACACTTGTGTTTACGGTATTTGTTTTGTGTAAGAGTTGAATTGTATGCATCGATCTCCTCCAGTTTTTTCTTCAACATATCCTTGCAATCATGGGTGATTTTCCGTATGCACTTGCCTATTTTCTTCTCGTTCTCCCTTTTCAATTGACGGTGTATGAAAGTTTGCTGCATCTTGTTTCTTAGAGGACGCCCAAGGTTGCTCTGATGCCACATATTAGAAGGGTCACCCACATGTTTGTGGTTCGACCATGATTCCTCCAAGAAAGTATTTGTATTCACCATGGTTTCTGGTTCGAATAGAATGGCAGAAAGTTTTGTAGGGTTTTGACAGAATATATAACGAGATGTATGCAGTGAATAAGTAACAAATATATGTTGTAACAAAGTAATTTTGTACTAATAACTTCTGGAATTGTATTGATAACGAAAATTACAGAACCTATATATAGTGAATGAACAGGTACAATGGTTGGAAGAAGCGACATGATGCTTCAGTGAAACAACACGTTCCTTTCCTTGTAACTGTCATATAACCTATTAAACGTTCCCTAAGTGTCTGTTGGCCTTTGGCCCAGACGTATATTTATGCAGCCATATTCAGGCTGCAAGTTCTATCTATGCCTATAATTTACAACGTATAAATACATACAAATACAATAATTGTTCTAAGTAAAAACTGTAAATACTATGATCTTAAATACTTCCAACAGTGGAGAAAGCAGTACAATATTTTCATGGATCATGTTTCCATCCTAAATTATCAACTTGCATGGTGTTACACACTTAAACTCAATGAATGAGCGATATTTCATCTGGTGCCATTATTAGGATTAAATGCTTTCCTAATCAAGCTAATTCATGATACTATCTATATAAAATCCACTTAGGACTCTCTGAGATGGATGATATTGCATTAGTCATTTCTTAGCATACAATCCGGTAAGAAGCCACAGTGATTGCCCACACAGTAAATGGTATGGTATATAGTTTGAATTTGATCTAGATTCGATTTTCCCAAATGGGAGAAACTTGAATATAAGATAACTTGGATAAACTTAATGCACACATCAGATGATATGATTAGAATACAAGTCCGGTTAGGTTTTCCTGAATTTGATTTAGAAAAACGAAGCATGAATGAAGCAGGCAACATATAAATCCTCAATTAAAGTACCTTAGATTAATATATGAGCAAGCTCCACAATCAATATTCGACAAGAAAACTTAAATAGAACACAACATTATTCTAAAGGACCTGATGGCTTTGTACTACTCAAGAAAATGGGCCCAAGTATGATATAGTTGCCGACCATATTAATTTGGATTTTGGGCTCAATGGAGAGAGGCTAAACGTTTTAGATTTTAAGGTATAGTCTAACGATAATGAAGTCAACTCCAGCTTAAACGCCTCTATCTCTGATAATGAAATTATTGCTGATTTCGTAGCAAAGCAAAAGGGGAAAATAGCTTCCCACAGACGAAGACTTAACTCTACTCGTCCATACCGATCCATCAAACTAAAAGATGTTGTCACTCAAAAACTAAATTTCATAAAAAGAAAGATCATTATAGAGTTAAAGGGGGTTGTTTTAGAACAGGTTTGGATGTTACAAGATCACAACTTGGCGTCTCATACTCCGAATCCAATTTAAGGAGGTGCAATACTAGAAATCAATGTAATTGCAGAGGTTGACCAAACTTTAAAGGCGGGCATATCAATTGGTTATGACATGGAAGATGCAATATCCATGTTAGAAACATCGTAGAAGACTTGGTGACACCTTCGGTTTCTCAATAAAAGTTTTATCTCTTAATATTTGTGGTATGGAGCGCATTTGTAATAGATCATGGTTTGGAAAGCTCAAACTGGCTTTCGCAGGGATTCAAAAACCAAAAAATCAGGTAATTGATTCACTTTTTGGGGAACCGATGATTTTGATTTTGCTTTCAACACTTCGAATGGAAAGTCTCAAAGTCAGGGGTATACTTTACGTGTGGGATCGAAATTCATTTTAAAAAAGAAGTTGTTTTAGAAGATGGTTTCACATCTCTTATTGGTTATTGGAGGGATATCCTTGGTGATTTTATCATGGTCAACGTCTATGCACCTCAAAATGGTCATGAGAAGTCTAAATTGTGGTCAGATCTTCTTCATCTAAAAACACCAAATTGGGTTTCTGGATTTGTTTATGTGATATTAACGTTGTAAGGGAGGAATCTGAAAGGAAAGGCACTGAGTTCCATCCGAACACAACTTATTCTTTTAATAAATTCATAGATGATGTTGAGTTACAAGAAGTTGTTATGGGCGCCAGAAAAATTTTACAAGAATTAACAAGAAAGGGGTGAAATTAGGTTTAAAACAAGAGGAAAAACCCCAACCGATTTCTCTCTGGAGAAAAAGGCGATCCTAAACCCAAACAACCCTTAATCGTTTTTTTTTCTTATCGCACCATCAAATCCATCAAATCCATCTGTCGATTTCTTGGATCGTTGTTTAGAGTATCGCTAGTGTTTGGTTCTTTTATTGTCGATCGTTATCCATTACTTCTAATATATTACTGATCGATCTTTATCATGGAGGGAGGTTAGTGATTTGGTTCGTATTGCTAAAAACCCTAATCGCTAAGATTAGGGTTTTCTTCTTTTTTCTTGGTATTGCATGCATACTGCTAGTTTGTTTAGTTTTGCTTTGTTTACGTGGTGGTGAGAGATGGAAAGGGGTTTTTTGAGTCCTAAGCCTGGTAAGAAGGATGTTAGAGTAGATGTTGATGATTTGGCTGATAACGTGAACAAGGGTAATGATAACGTTGGTTTGGAGGATTTGGAGCAAATTGATTCGTCCTCTAATGTTAACGAATTGGGGTCTCAAGCACCTCGTGAAGCTAACATGGAGCAACTAACAAACCAAGTGAAGCCGGTTTCACATGGTANATGTGGCTAATTCGAGTGAAACGAAGATTTCTACATCTAAACAGTTTGATGCTCTTAATTTGGATGATACGGATGCTTTTGGTATCCCTACTAATGTCACCAACAAGGATGTGGATTCTAGTCGTACAATGGAAGTTAATGAGGTTGAGTCGTTAAAGACTAGTAATGCATCACAAGATCCTCTTGTGAGTGATATGATAGAGAAGGAGCAATTTGGGTCTCCTAAGTTTAGTATTTCTTCTGCTCCTTCTACCTCTTCTACTAAGAGGGCTAACCCATTTTCAAAGGTGGGTGGCGTCGTGGTTTCTGATAGTGATGATGAGGAGGTACTTAACACGTTTGACGAATCAGGAAATCTTTTTGGTGGTTGTCATGCCCGTGAAGATGAGTTTGATGACTATGATGACTATGATGATTATTCGAAGCAAATTTATGATCTTCCAGGGAATTTGGATGCTCTTAATGCCATGTATGGCTTTAAACTCCAAGGTCGTAGGAAGTAGTTTACATTTCGTCAGAGTCTTTTGTTATCATGTGTTTTGTGGTTTGTTTTCTTGATTAGAAAATAGGAAGTATCTTGTTATGTAAGCTTTTCGCCTATGTAATATTGGACGTGTAAACCAAATATAGTTTAGTTATAAAGTATAAGGGTCTTAGTGTCATTAGTTAAAGTAAAGTTTAGTAAGTATTGTGTCATTGTAAATAGATTAGGGGTGTAATGGGTCAAATTGAAAGTTTATAACGGGTCAAAAACAGTCACAACGTTTCATCAGTGTTTGTGTCGGTTGGGTTAGTATATATAGGGTCAGGAGTCGTTTGTAAACACAAGTATTCATATCGTAATAAAATTCCAGATTATTTTGTGTATCTTAACGATCTTATAAACAAAAGAAGTGCTAACA
>LBNU01019402.1:29692-46706 GCA_014162995.1 Artemisia annua
CAAACTCAGCAAGAAAGTTGAATATCATTCAACAATAGATACATCCAGACTTAACGTCCTACAAGCTTAAGAAGGTCCCCATCTATGGTATTATTAAATAAAACAATGCTCCAAGGGCGTGTAATGATACGACATTATCAAATTAATATCTTATCTTGCATCTTAAAAACAATATATTCCCAAGGAAACGGTTTGAAATGACACCTTTGATTTATCCAGAAAACTATAATAATTAATAATAATAATAATATATAATAATAATAATAATAATAATAATATATAATAATAATAATAATTAATAATAATAATAATAATAATTAATAATATAATAATAATAATAATAATAAATATAATATAATAATAATATAAAAATAATATAAAATTAATAATATAAAATCTCTAGAAAGTATTAGCATAAGCAAGCACGATAGTCATAAATTGGGGTGAAATTGTAGTAACGTATTTATATCGACGCAAAAATTCTGCCAACATAAATTACATAAGGCATAGTCTCAAAGAAGGACATACGTCACAGCTTAAGCCTTAGAGCGCAATGCATCAAATGTTGTGGATGTAAATGAACACGATATTGGCCCTAAATTAAAGGCAAGTATTTTATTATAAACTTCACGGTTTATAAACCTTGTAATTAGACGCAACTACACACTCCTTGTCACACGTTAAGGTTTCATGTAAAGGAATAAAATGAGATCAAGGCGTGAAACAGTAAAACTGTTTCTTTATATGCTCAGACATGTATATATATTCATAACATAAGCCGTAAACACATTGCAACATAGAAATGGTTTTTTATTATTTCCTTAGGATCACTACAAGATTCGATCAGATCTCATAGTTGTGGCAAATCTAGCTCTTCAACATTAGAGTTCATACTAAAACGTCAAGCATACCAGATTAATATAGATCCAGCCGTCAGGAGCTAACAAGAGCATTCAGAGTGCAAATAAGTAATTAGATCTAATAAAATCCATATAAGATGCCATGATTTATGTAAAATATTCATACATGTGATATAATCCATAGAGCAAATCATGTAATATGATTCATATCAAATACTACATTTCAGATAATCCCCAATTTAAACCAGAAATAGTTAGCCCACATACCATATCTCTACAATTAACTTGTTTAGAACACTCATTGTGGGCTTTTCTACCAATTTAAAGTTTCAAATTTATTTTTGACAAATTCAATGTATGTTTTTATTTTATATAAAAAAACAAAATGCACGTAAATTGTCATCAATCAACAAGTTGCGATACTAATTGATCGATCTAATATGCAAACGTCAATGCATCAACCATCAAAAGTTGAAATTGTGTCTAAATCAATTGACGGGCACATGACAAGCTTCCAATCATCGACTATTAATAATCACAAGATTACAAGCAAAAATAAGTAGTAAACTAAGAAGATAAGTTATACCTAATGAATCAACTGAACAATGGCACCGATTCACCGTTTTCAATCAAGCAAATGGCTTAAGAAACTAATGAAAGTTCTTTCTTTTTGTTGTTGAACTTTATAGAGGTGTAGTTAATGCATGTGATCTCAGCATTATAACATAAATGACATGTGGCATAACGATCATGCTCTTCCGTCATGCACCGTCTTAACTCCGGTTAAAATTGCCTGAATTTGAGTTGACTTTGGAAGCACTTTTACGTCATGATATTTGTCTTGTTGTAATTTTGTAGTAGTTGGTTCAACATTGTAATAAAACTAGCGGTGGGTGAATAATGGCCAGCTTAATTCCTTCAAATTTGATTTTTTTTTTACCAATAAAACCTTTTAGTTACTAAAACACCAGATGATAGAACACTAGGTGACATTAGAAGTTACATTTATCGGTTAACTTTTTCTCTTAATCTATAGTAAATACAAAGACTTGCACAAAAGTGTCACTCATAAGTCCTAGGGTTATAGTTATACTGGAACACATAAAATAACAAATACAAACACTTGCACAAAAAAAGACACTATAATGTGCACCATTGTTATGGCGTAACACCGTATAACAAATATTCATGACTCCAAGTCATAGGTGCAAGATTTTTGCTATAATGTGCACTTAGTATGTGCTTCGAAAGGTAAATTATGTTACTGCTTTAAGTAAAAAAAAAATGAATGCATAAGTTCAAATTGGTTTTGATTTAATCAAGGTTGACACTTGATCAACTTAATATGCACATAAAAATAAATACAATGCTCTTGTATATTTTCTCAAATAATGTGACAGATATTCATGAAACTGTAATATACTTATAATATTACATGTATATTTCCTTTATGTAATATTTTTTGTGACAGTAGCATTGGTTTCACATTAAATATATATGGTATACTTCTAATAAATAATTTAATTAAACCATAATGATTGCTAATTGAAAATTAGTTTGGTATAAAGAATACATATTGATATATACAAAAACAAAATTGAATATTTACATGTTTATTATTCTCACACACACATACCTATTTCTCTATTTATATTTTCTCCAACTTTAGAAAAAGACAAATATTTGTATTGATAAAATTTAACATCTATATTATAAATTATTTGTACAACTTTATGATTGTATCGTTAAACAAATCAAATAAATGGAGGCTGATATATTCAATATACATCTTGAATGTTTTTCCTACTATTAATAAACGAGTAATTAGGTTGCCACGCATTGCGGCGAAGCCAATTTAAGTGTTATATTTGAGCCAAATTATTTTTGACATTAATTTGGCGCGCTGTGGTGAAACCATTTTGCAATATATTAATTTTGTGGTGATAATATTAGTTTCTGCATTTTTGTATTTTAAACCGTAAATAATAATATGTAGATATAAGGTTTGATGAATGATAGACGTACAATGCTGCCTACAGAAAATGACATTGACATTAATTGCTCGCCGTAGTGCCCATGCCAAATGTATAATGTACAATTCAGTTGTATCGTAAATACATTATTTTATAAAATTATTTCAAGTTACATTAACGGTCCTGAAAATTTGTTAAATGTACTTGCATTTGTGTAAGATACTTTTCATAACTATATGTTTAGTGTATTTGGTAATATTAATATTTTGGTTTAGTATTTTTGCTAGCTTTTGTTTTAAAGCCCAATGGTTATGTAAATATGATAAATCCCAATGGTTAAGTATTTTTGTGATATCCGCATTTTTCTGTGTAAAGCACATTAGGTGTCACTAAGCTGCGCATTAATGGCAGCTTACACGGTAATGATGATATCGCTGCTACATGATGCTCTTATTTAATCAGCTCACCATCATCCATTTTTACAAACCCTTAACAAAGAGAGAGAGAGAGAGAGAGAAAAAATAAAAATAAAAAAAATAAATAAAACACAAACTAAAAATCATAATGTTTCCTCGTTTTGTAGAACTTGCGACCATTGCTAAATATACTAAGATGAGAGACCAAATGCTGATCTACTTTAGTGATAAGGTAAAGAAAGAATTTAAAAGGGCTAACGAGCTGAGGGAGTTTTGCGCGGAGGTTCACACAAAAGTGTTATGGAGAGAAGGAGATGATTGCTGAATGCTGAGCTTGAAAAGTTGCTTGGGTTGATCGAGGCTGTGAAGAGCACAGAATATCATGGGGGGTCAGAAGAAGGAGGATAAAAAGGTAAGGGAGTTGTTGATTCTAATCACTGAAGCGCATCTTCATGCGAGGCTGACATGATTTCTTTTGTGTGAATATGAGGAGCTTGTGAACTGCATGGTTTGGATGATGAGGGGATGTTTTTTGTGTTTTTTGGGCGGCTTGTTTTAACTTGTTTAGGGCATTTTTTTGTATTTATGCCGATTGGCATTATGTAAGGGCCCGTTTGGTTTGTGATTATCACTGGGTATCAAATGAAAGAAATCTCAAACACATTGTTGGTTCATTTTTAATTGTCTGACAAAGTACATAGAATCAAAGATGTGATATCATGCTCCACTAGCTACTTTAGAGGGATTCCAACCAATGACATTTCACCTTTTATTTCTCTAATATTATCAACCACATATTAATTCATTATTAATCTTATTTTTTATTTTTTTATTTCATTATTTTAATTAATTATTACCTTTATAATTATAATAATATATTTTCTCTTTCCTCATTTTCTTTCAAATATTTCCCAAATCCAAATCCAATTCCAATCCCACTTACAAACCAAACTCACCCTAAATTAGTTTATGTTTATAAATGCAATATACGTCATGGTTCTCGTTTCTTAGTTTTGTGGCTAAGAATCTGATGTTTTTTGTTTTGTTTAAACAATCTGCATATTTCGCAAAAAGAGTGTCTCATGTGAAATGACATAGCAAAAAATACCCATTTTCACCCATTGTCTGTCCCGACAGAGTTTTACACCATGCACACTTGATTCATGAGATATATTTTGAGCCGAAATTGGGATTTTGATTGACCGGAAAAGGAAACTATTATTCACCGCCCTTTTTTTACGTGTTGTTAGAAGTATAAAACTGGTATGCTTATAGCTGTTGAGGATCATTTAAGTCACCCTTGAACTGCCGTTTTTATGTAGTTCCAAATGTCGTTGCTTCAAATTACATAAGATTTGATTTCAAACTCTTTTATGCAACCACCAAAAATAGTTGTAACAAAATAGTTATAGCGTTCAGGTTGTTAGTAGTTGATGATCTTGTGAAATAAGCAATGTGTGTTTGAAACTGCGGTGTATATTGAAATCATATAGGAATTATAAAATTTTGGAGCTTGTTTAATACCAAATTCAGAAGCATTAATTTTTTTAATAAAAAGCTACCTAATGTCTTTTATTGTTGGAAGATATCTTTGCCACATTTGGCGATGGAATAGATTTCCAAAGAAAGTTAGTTACTTATTTCACGATCTTGATTTTTTAATTCACCTACTTCTACACAACCTGCTTTATATGAAATGTTGTGTTTGGTGTCTCAGTCTACACATGTCTGTGGACAGGGTTCTGGCCAATGTCTCATAATGTGCTTGTAATGCACCATTGTTTGGTACTGAGTTAACTCAAACTTTGTGCAAAGTATTGTATTGTAAAATGATAGCAAAAGTAAATCAAAGCAAAGAACTTTTATTGATTGAGAAAGTAAGTTATGTTTTCTGTAAGAAAACATATTTATACACATCCAAACGTTACAATGCTTCATGAATGGACACGACTATGTATTTGACAGTTATTCCCAAACATTGTTGTAGGAACATAAAGATAACAACTTTATCACACTTATATTGGTTGAGAATTTGTGACTTGAGGATATATATGTATGTGTTTTAGAGAGAGAAAGTAAGATGAAACAAGAGAGAATATTTCACATAAAACACACACTTACACACACAAGCACACATACAAATGACTAGGTATGTGCCTTTTATACATCCATCATATGCTTAATGGATGGGCTTTCTATGGGCTTTGGCTTTGTTTCCCTTATGGACTTGGATTTACATTTATATAAGACTTACAAGACTTAACTAATAGAATACTAGCTTATCCAAGTCCATAAGCCCATTTAATAAATAACGACATAAACTATGAAACGTTTACAAAGTTTCTATGACTAGAACGACCGCCACTTTTCATATGCTAACAATCTCCCCCTAAGGGGTGGTCATTCGAATGATGCTCCACGTGATTAGGTCTTTGTCTTTGAACTTTGTGTGTCGTTGTAGAATAGTCTTTTGTCTCTGTTCCTTCATGCTTTGTGATCTTAGATAAATGACTTTTCTTTGTTCTTTGTTCTTAGTTGTGGTAGATTCATGTGCCTTACGTCACGTCATTGTCTTTGATGGATAAACGCCTTTCCAACATGCTCATATGTCTTTAGTTTTTGTCATACATACATTTGTTGTTCCCGTTCTTTCACTTTGATCTTTGTCACTTAACTTTGTATATTCTTCCTTTTAGGCGTAAAATCTTTATTTAACGGTTGCTTTTTCTTGATCTCATAATGTGCTTGTAATGCACCATTGTTTGGTACTGAGTTAAGTGAAACTTTGTGCAAAGTATTGTATTGTAAAATGACAGCAAAAGTAAATCAAAACAAAGAACTTTTATTGATTGAGAAAGTAAGTTATGTTTTCTATAAGAAAACATATTTATACACATCCAAACGTTACAATGCTTCATGAATGGACACGACTATCTATTTGACAGTTATTCCCAAACGTTGTGTCTTTAGAAAAATAACTGCCATACCTAACTTAACTGTTATGTTGTTTGGCGCCCATTTTGACCCATACAACTTTATATTCGACCATACTTAATTACATAAATATAATACACAAACTATAGTCTTAAAATAAACTATACACTAATATCTAACTTTGATTTTAAATCATTATCAAGTCTACATCTCCCCTCTAATGGTTTAAACTCCAAGGTCTTGAGTGATTGCCTTTGTCTTTCACACAATGACATCAAAGTCACCGTCATCTTTATTGCTTCCATCTTCATATCTTTGTTCCATGCCAACTTCATTCCTTTGTTTCATTCCTTGTTCATCCTCAACACCAAGCCGGTTCAATCCTAGTTCCCCTTGTCCATCTCCAACTCTCAGTCCATCCAAGCCCTGTGGGTTTCTCTTTTCTGCAGTCCAACTGCTTTCACCCTCTTCAAATTTTGGCTTCTCTATCATCCATGGAATCTGAGCAGTATTATGGTACACAATAACTACATCTATGAACTTCTTGAAGCATGCCTTTATTGCATCTTCATCCTTGGTTGTTAGGCCCAACATGTGTGCAATGGTTGCCCATTTACCACTTAATGAAACTGTGACATAGCCTCCAAGGCTATCTACCATTTTATGCAAAGCAAGAAGATCTATCTTAATCACCCCTATACTTGGTGGAATTTCATCCAGATGATCATAATTCAAGTACACCAAGTAAAACCATTTCATCATATCTACATATTTCCTACTGAACACTTCCCAATGCTTGAACACTATGCTATCTTTCTTAAGTAAATTCATGAAAGATAAGAATCTGTTGAAAGAATTTACTTTTAAAGCATATAAAGTACCATTCCAAGAAATGAAGTCATCATCAACATAGTCATGGGTGTCATTTCTGTCACACTTTAAATCTTCCAACCCTTTAATTAGTGAGCCTTCTTCATTTGGATCCAATGATTCATAGTAATCATCCAAGTACTTGTTGTGGTCTGCAATTGCATGTTTTGGCCCCCAAATTTGATCCAATTCTTCTGTGTTCAGTGCTTCCTTCCTTCATGTTCTTGCCTCATCAAACATATATTTGATTTTGCCTTTGTTGTTGTCTATCTTTACCATGTACCCTTGTTCTTCCAGAAGATCATAACTGAGTATGTTTAAAGAAACCTCTGGGGTATATTGAACATTGGGTATCACTATCTCACCATCATCTATTTCCACTGCAACATCACCCATACCATAAGAAAAAATAAATTTTCTTTCTGTTTCCTCCTTCCCTATCATTTTGAATTTGTACTTAATTGTCTTGAACAATTTTCTTCTAGGGCAAAGACGGAATTTGTAGTGGTTGCTGATGTACCAAACATCATTCCAGGATTTTATATTTGTTCCCTCAACCATGTAGTCTCCTATTACATGGACTGTTTCTGGATATTTAACTTCTTCATCAAGTACTTGTGATGTAGTAACAAGTTCTTGGTTTGATTCTGCCACTGCAATTCTTTTTCTACTCTCACATGCCCAAAAGGCATGTCCCTTCTCTCCGCAGATATAGCATTTGGATCTTTTTTCTTTCCTTGTTTTCACCATTTCTTCTGTCTGCTTCCCTTTCATTTTGGCATCATTGTATGCCACGTTTTCTAACACCTTCTTTACAAGCATTTCTTTCCCCTTGGGGGAGATGATTTTCTTTCTTGTGTTCCATTGATAAACACGTTTTGGTGTCTCTCTGAGTAGATATCTGCCAGTGTAGAATCCACCATTTGATTGTGTTGTTGGCCATTCCCAAGGTCTAGAGCCGTGGCTCTGATACCAATTGTGGACAAGGTTCTGGCCAATGTTTCTTGATCTCATAATGTGCTTGTAATGCACCATTGTTTGGTACTGAGTTAAGTGAAACTTTGTGCAAAGTATTGTATTGTAAAATGACAGCAAAAGTAAATCAAAGCAAATAACTTTTATTGATTGAGAAAGTAAGTTATGTTTTCTGTAAGAAAACATATTTATACACATCCAAACGTTACACTGCTTCATGAATGGACACGACTATCTATTTGACAGTTATTCCCAAACGTTGTGTCTTTAGAAAAATAACTGCCATACCTAACTTAAATGTTATGTTGTTTGGCACCCATTTTGACCCATACAACTTTATATTCGACCATACTTAATTACATA
The DNA here is from genome assembly GCA_014162995.1 of Artemisia annua. NCBI lineage: Eukaryota > Viridiplantae > Streptophyta > Magnoliopsida > Asterales > Asteraceae > Artemisia > Artemisia annua. Next base: position 38,084 of record LBNU01019402.1, read on the forward strand.
AATATAATAAACAAACTATAGTCTTAAAATAAACTATACACTAATATCTAACTTTGATTTTAAATCATTATCAGGTCTACAATGTCATGTACAAAACTATTACCATATATAACTGCTAGACATTAAGTTCTAGTCACATATATGTGCACATGCTTCTATATAAGTTATCTAAATATCTACATAGCTACAAAGTTTATAGTTACCCTTGGGTTACAAAACTGCTGTAGCCATCTAAATGAGCATTGTCTTCTGTATTTTCTTTGAAGGGCTCTCTTTTCAATGATTTTTTAATCTGGGTTGATTGGTGCTGTTGCAAGCGGTACAACAGTACTTAGCATGAGAGACAGAGGTTCTCAATGGCATCATCTAAGATGGCACGGATTTGTGTACCTTGTACCCACGATTGAATTGGAACTGGAAGATATTTTTTATCCCCTCAAGTGATTTTACCTAAGAGGGAAGATGAAATGGATCCTTCTTTTGAAGTTTCGGAAGTAACTCGCAACATTCGTCACATGTAATCGCATTAGATTCTGAATCGAATCAAGTTAGACAGGCCGTTGTTGCATGTTATTCATAAGAACCTTGAAGCAGTAGCTGTAGGCCCAAAAAGTATGCATTATTAGGTGTTGATATAGTTTCTATTTTATAATATAAGTGTTTAAAAAACCAAACCTTTATGCTAAAATGTGTAATAAGAACTAAGAAAAGAGATTTACCATAGATAACCTTGTGCTAATATGAATACTTAAATTAGAAGAATGAATTATTCAGCAGATGTTGTAGTTTGACAGGTGTTGAGTTACCTATAATTCAGAATGAGATGTGGGCCATGGTCTCAACCTTGCAGAATTGGAATATTTTCTGTCAACTTTATTGTGAAACGTGTGCATGCATTAAAGTACCACCACTTTGTTGTATTGATCTTGAAGATTCTCGCCTAACGTGTGAATATCACAAATATGCTGCAACAAATACTTTTTAGGAATTTGTGTTATTGTGTAGAAGCTGGTTTAAAAGAATGTCTTTTCTTAAGGGGTAATATTTTATCGGTAACACCATATCTGATCCAGNTGGTATGTGGTCAAAGTCTGTCTCTGCTTCATCTCCATCTCTTTTGCTTTTGATTTCGAAACTTGTCTTGCAAAAAGATTGCGATAAGTTGCTGAAAAGATTTCGATAATTTGTCACCTTATCGAGAACGTTTCCACCTTATCGAAAACATCTTTATCGAAAACGTGGCTTGTCGAGATCATGGTTATCGAGATCTTGATTTGTCGAAAATGTGATTTCGATAAATTAGGGTCTTGGGATTTCGATGCCATGTGATCTCGATAAATCAGGGCTTAACTATCTCGAAAATTGATTTTCTCGATAATTTAGGGTCTTATGATTTCGAAAATTTCTTATACAAGAAATTTCGAGTTTTCCGGTGAGATTCCGACCAAAATAAATTCTGACCAGCCATATTCCCAGTTTCCGATGAGACTTTACCACATTTTTGACCACTTTTCACGGTATATGATACAAAAACAGTCAAAATATAAGTTGTACACAAACTTGTAACCATTGACTTTATCCAAAAAGACCACAGAAACAGTATGTAAACTTGTATAAAATGGATTGGGACTGTTTTGACCATAAGGATACAATAAATCTTGTATAAAAGCTGTTATAAAACTGTTCCCACATGAAAGATAAGAAAAAAAAAATTCAGATCTGAAAAAAATAGTACAAAAACAGTTTCAAAGCATGATTCGAACCACCATAAATCAGTAATAAACACAACGAGGCTCTGATGCCAATTGTAGGACCGAAAATATACATGATTTGTGTGGTTCGGGAGGTCTTGGTTGATCAAAGATGATGAAAGTATTCATCTTTCTAGTGAGAGAAAGTAGAGAGAGGGTGGAGAAAATAAGGATAACTTTTATTAAATGAAACAATACAAAATGACCTAACACTTTCCCACACACCCCTCATGGAGAGTCATGAGGGGTATTTATAGGCTCATAACACTACATGTTTGGCTACTTGACAATAGTAGACCCTGTAGTATCTAATCTAGTCCAATTCACTTGTGTGACGTTATCTTTATAAAAAAAGCGAGGCTAACAATTTATTTAATAAAAAGCTACCTAATGTCTTTTATTGTTGGAAGATATCTTTGCCACATTTGGCGATGGAATAGATTTCCAAAGAAAGATAGTTACTTATTTCACGATCTTGATTTTTTAATTCACCTACTTCTACACAACCTGCTTTATATGAAATGTTGTGTTTGGTGTCTGAGTCTACACATGTCATGTACAAAACTATTACCATATATAACTGCTAGACATTAAGTTCTAGTCACATATATGTGCACATGCTTCTATATAAGTTATCTAAATATCTACATAGCTACAAAGTTTATAGTTACCCTTGGGTTACAAAACTGCTGTAGCCATCTAAATGAGCATTGTCTTCTGTATTTTCTTTGAAGGGCTCTCTTTTCAATGATTTTTTAATCTGGGTTGATTGGTGCTGTTGTAAGCGGTACAACAGTACTTAGCATGAGAGACAGAGGTTGTCAATGACATCATCTAAGATGGCGCGGATTTGTGTACCTTGTACCCACGATTGAATTGGAACTGGGAGATATTTTTTATCCCCTCAAGTGATTTTACCTAAGAGGGAAGATGAAATGGATCCTTCTTTTGAAGTTTCTGAAGTAACTCGCAACATTCGTCACATGTAATCGCATTAGATTCTGAATCGAAGCAAGTTAGACAGGCCGTTGTTGCATTGTTATTCATAAGAACCTTGAAGTAGTAGCTGTAGGCCCAAAAAGTATGCATTATTAGGTGTTGATATAGTTTCTATTTTATAATATAAATGTTTAAAAAACCAAACCTTTATGCTAAAATGTGTAATAAGAACTAAGAAAAGAGATTTACCTTAGATAACCTTGTGCTAATATGAATACTTAAATTAGAAGAATGAATTATTCAGCAGATGTTGTAGTTTGACAGGTGTTGAGTTACCTATAATTCGGAATGGGATGTGGGCCATGGTCTCAACCTTGCAGAATTGGAATATTTTCTGTCAACTTTATTGTGAAACGTGTGCATGCATTAAAGTACCACCACTTTGTTGTATTAAGATTGAAGATTCTCGCCTAATGTGTGAATATCACATATATGCTGCAACAAATACTTTTTAGGAATTTTTGTTATTGTGTAGAAGCTGGTTTAAAAGAATGTCTTTTCTTAAGGGGTAATATTTTATCGGTAACACCATATCTGATCCAGTGCACAGATATTTTAACTCCAAATGTATGAAAAAACATATTCTTAGCCGTTGTCAGCTCATGGTTGCAGCAAACACTGAGTGTCAAAAATTATCGAAACTAAAAACATGTTTGAAACTTAAATGTCAACACTCATTCTATTAACATTTACGACCATTGTTACTTAGACGTGCATATTCCGGTAACCGCATCAGGAAACGTATTATCTTGCCGAAAATAAGGCATTGGTAAACATCTTTGAGCAGTAGTATGAGCTACAGAAGATTCGCGCATAACCACATTCCCCACTAATCCAACCAATTTTACCTTCTCTATGTATACAGCTCCGGCTGAATTAAAAATGGTCCCCTAAATCGCCAACTCTGAACACGCGACATATACAAATATTTTTCAAACTCAGACAATCATAGAATCCCAAATGTAAAAATTACAATTTATACTTGTTAAAAAAAAAGAAAAAGAAAGCATCAGTAAACATATGCATACATTCTGCTAGAGATACAAAGAACCCCACTAATCGCAAAGTTTGAACACGCACCAGACACATATATTTTTCAAACAATATCCAATTTCGACAATCCTAGAATCCAAAATGCAAGGATACAATCTCTATTCATAAACACACAAAAAATCAAAATAAATCATCACTCTAGATATGCATACATTAATAAGCATGCAACAGCAATCCCATAACTTCACACCAACACACACAAAAAACAGAAGGCTAGATTATGATTGTAGTGGGATGATGGATAACATCCGATGTAAATTAGATGATTGGTTAACATCCATCTTTGAGTCAATCTAAATATAGTGTTACGTGATTTATTTCTTTCAAGATGTTTGTAGGACCGTTCGGAGGAGACCATAAGTGAATTGGTTTCATTTTGCAGATCCACGTGTGGTGGGTGTCTCTGGACACCTAGAGATACAAATGAAATTTTGCTATATNGCTAGATTATGATTGTAGTGGGATGATGGATAACATCCGATGTAAATTAGATGATTGGTTAACATCCATCTTTGAGTCAATCTAAATATAGTGTTACGTGATTTATTTCTTTCAAGATGTTTGTAGGACCGTTCGGAGGAGACCATAAGTGAATTGGTTTCATTTTGCAGATCCACGTGTGGTGGGTGTCTCTGGACACCTAGAGATACAAATGAAATTTTGCTATATAGCAGTATTAATTGCTGACGACATGTCGTCGGTACAAAAGTGCATCAAGTAAATGTTATCCCCACGTTTGCAGATGACATGTCGTCGGGAATACAGACTGCTACTGCTGCACAACAGCGGTTTTCGAAAAATTTTCCGGAAAAAATCTGCCACAACCTGTACACAACCAATACCGACATGCCAATATCCGAAAACAACTTATAATGGCTAAAACACTTATATATAATCGCTAAACACCCTCAAATACATTAAAACATTACAAAGTCTAAAAAACGGTTGTTATAACCTATAAATCTAGCTGCCATGGGAATTAAAAATGCCACGTCATCCCACCCTTAATTACCAATAATCAAATTCAACAATCTGAAACTTTTGCCACGTCAAAACATTTACAAATGAAACGCTCAAAATTTAGCCAAGATATGTCCCGACTACATGTCGTCGGGATATAATCAACCACAAACGTGATTAACACTAATCTGACACTAACCTCGTTCAACATTTGGGCAAACTTGTTCCCCGACGACATGACGTTGGGAAAAAGTTGGAGGGAAAAATACCGCCAAAAGATTGGGTGGAATATTGAGGCGGGGAAAAAGTAAAATTTGACTAACTATATCCCGATGACTGTCGTCGGGAAACTTTTTGGTAAAAAAATTCAACGCATTGGAGTCCCGTTCAAGCGTTTTTTTCGTCATTTAGGGGTTTTTCTCGATGGCACCGTGTCGTCGGGAAAACCATCGTCGCCCGTTCTCCTTTTTCTAGTAGTGGTTTTAGTGATCAAAAGGTTTTAGTTCAAAAACATAGTTAAGCACAGAAAATTTGATTACCAACTCAACTTCTGATCTAAACCATATCTAATTTTAGGCATTAGAGGATTTTAACAAACTAAATTAACCATTTAAAAGTTCAAACACATTGAAATCTCCACTATATCCATGAAACTACAGTATCCAACTATCAACCATATCCCAAACTTGAGGATCATTAAGCGAGCTATCATCCGATGGGCTCACCGCTTCAACATCCAAAACGGTTGCAGAGCTAACTCCTGATGACTCCGTCTGGCTTGCATCCACAACAGTTGCATCGCTAACACTGGATGGGGCTAATACTTCAGAAAGAGCTGCAGATACAGCTGCTTGTCTAGCTAAGGAGCTACTTAGTTTCTCAACTAGAACTTCCATCACAGTTTCTGAAGCATAATAGTCCCAAAGTGTATCCCAGTCTACGGGCTCTGGAAATTTGAAGGATATGGCCCAGGGTTAAGACGGGCATAACTGAACGCGATTTCTTGATCTTTTGTTTTGGATAACAGCTCCATCTGCAAATATTGCACCTGGAGTAATTTCGCCATCAATGTATACTTCATCAAAGGCACTGACACCTACATCTACTATACCTTGTTAGACCTTGTAATTGTATAAGTCTTGTATTGTAATTAACGATAGACGAAGGACCAAAGCTGTCAAGTAGAAAGTATATAACCGAATGGTAGTTATTTCGGTTGGTAGTTAAAGTTAGTTATTTTCAGAAAATTAGTTATGGCCGAATGGTTGTGTCTCTTGGTTCATGACCATTCGAACAGTCATGTATTTTGGGTCATACCCATTCGACGCCTATATATAGTTTAGTACATGTAACATTTTATGTAGTGTCTCTTTGTAACAATGTNTACGTGATTTATTTCTTTCAAGATGTTTGTAGGACCGTTCGGAGGAGACCATAAGTGAATTGGTTTCATTTTGCAGATCCACGTGTGATGGGTGTCTCTGGACACCTAGAGATACAAATGAAATTTTGCTTTATAGCAGTATTAATTGCTGACGACATGTCGTCGGTACAAAAGTGCATCAAGTAAATGTTATCCCCACGTTTGCAGATGACATGTCATCGGGAATACAGACTGCTACTGTTGCACAACAGCGGTTTTCGAAAAATTTTCCGGAAAAAATCTACCACAACCTGTACACAACCAATACCGACATGCCAATATCCGAAAACAACTTATAATGGCTAAAACACTTATATATAATCGCTAAACACCCTCAAATACATTAAAACATTACAAAGTCTAAAAAACGGTTGTTATAACCTATAAATCTAGCTGCCACGGGAAATAAAAATGCCACGTCATCCCACCCTTAATTACCAATAATCAAATTCAACAATCTCAAACTTTTGCCACGTCAAAACATTTACAAATGAAACGCTCAAAGATTTAGCCAAGATATGTCCCGACTACATGTCGTCGGGATATAATCAACCCCAAACGTGATTAACACTAATCTGACACTAACCTCGTTCAACATTTGGGCAAACTTGTTCCCCGACGACATGACGTTGGGAAAAAGTTGGAGGGAAAAATACCGCCAAAAAATTGGGTGGAATATTGAGGCGGGGAAAAAGTCAAATCTGACTAACTATATCCCGACGACTGTCGTCGGGAAACTTTTTAGTAAAAAAATTCAACGCATTGGAGTCCCGTTCAAGCGTTTTTTTCGTCATTCAGGGGTTTTTCTCGATGGCACCGTGTCGTCGGGAAAACCATCATCGCCCGTTCTCCTTTTTCTAGTAGTGGTTTTAGTGATCAAAAGGTTTTAGTTCAAAAACATAGTTAAGCACAGAAAATTTGATTACCGACTCAACTTCTGATCTAGACCATATTTAATTTTAGGCATTAGAGGATTTTAACAAACTAAATTAACCATTTAAAAGTTCAAACACATTGAAATCTCCACTAAATCCATGAAACTATAGTATCCAACTATCAACCATATCCCAAACTTGAGGATCATTAAGCGAGCTATCATCCGATGGGCTCACCGCTTCAACATCTAAAACGGTTGCAGAGCTAACTCCTGATGACTCCGTCTGGCTTGCATCCACAACAGTTGCATCGCTAACACTGGATGGGGCTAATACTTCAGAAAGAGCTGCAGATGCAGCGGCTTGTCTAGCTAAGGAGCTGCTTGTCTAACAGTTTCTGAAGCATAATAGTCCCAAAGTGTATCCCAGTCCACGGGCTCTGGAAATTTGAAGGATATGGCCCAGGGTTCAGACGGGCATAACTGAACGCGATTTCTTGATCTTTTGTTTTGGATAACAGCCCCATCTGCAAATATTGCACCTGGAGTAATTTCGCCATCAATGTATACTTCATCAAAGGCACTGACACCTACATCTACTATACCTTGTTAGACCTTGTAATTGTATAAGTCTTGTATTGTAATTAACGATAGACGAAGGACCAAAGCTGTCAAGTAGAAAGTATATAACCGAATGGTAGTTATTTCGGTTGGTAGTTAAAGTTAGTTATTTTCAGAAAATTAGTTATGGCCGAATGGTTGTGTCTCTTGGTTCATGACCATTCGAACAGTCATGTATTTTGGGTCATACCCATTCGACTCCTATATATAGTTTAGTACATGTAACATTTTATGTAGTGTCTCTTTGTAACAATGTAACCCACTGTTATATTTGTAGGATAATAGGGTAAATCGTGTATATTATGAATCATTACTTCACAGACTTGTAGTTCCTATGGCCGTGCAGCAGTTTGTTTATATATGCATGATCTCGGAGAAGCCCTCAATTCAATGCTCTCAAGCTGATTTGCGTGTATGTTCGGGGTACGTTAGACTATGGTTTTTGCAGTTGTTTTCCTACCTCCACTTTTCATTGGGTATTCTGATGCTGATTGGCTGGTCTGTCCTACTACTCGGGAGATCACTTCAGGCTATTGTGTTTTTCTAGGCAACATCTTACCTCCTCCGTCTCATAAGCACAACCGACCTTTCTCGTTCTAGTGCCTGCAGGGCAGCAATCATCGTGGGGGTGCCAATGACTGTTGCGGGAGATTCGTTGGTTGCGGATCTTTACCGTGGGAGTTGCCAACACTTTGCTCTTCCTGCTACGCTAGCTCTACTCCGTGATAAATGTTTTAGTGCTGTTTATTTATCTTCTAATCCGGTTCAGCATCAACGTCGACAGCAAATAGAGATTGATATTAATTTTGTACGGGATTGGTTGTACTTGGTCAGGTTTTAGGAGTTGACTTCATGCTGCCATCCGTTTCAGTATGCATATATTTTTTACCACAGGGTTTACCATATGCTTTGTTTCAGGAGTTAGACCAGTTTGAGTGTCCG
>LBNU01019403.1:0-23073 GCA_014162995.1 Artemisia annua
CCTAGTATTCTTCTAATAGACACCCTTTTAAATATATATGTTGAAGTATCTACGGCATGGCACTAAAATTTTTGTGGGATAGATTGTTCATTTAACATAGTTCTACTCATCTCTTGTAAGGTCCTATTTTTCCTTTCTACTACTCCATTTGATTGTGGTGTTCGTGGGGCGGAAAAGTTGTGAGATATTCCATTTAAGTCACTATATTTTCCGAATTGTATTTCGTTATCAAATTCCCTACCATGGTCCATCCTAATTGAAACTATAGTGCATCCTAGCTTATTTTGTATCATTTTACTAAAGGTCTCAAATTTTTCGAAGGCTTCGGTCTTATCGCTTAGAAATCTAGTCTACGTGTATCGTGAATAGTCATCTACTATAACTAACATGTAGCGATTGCCACCGTAGCTCCGCACCGCGGATGGACCAAAGAGGTCCATATGAAGTAGTTCTAAGCATCTAGTGGTGGATACCATATTCTTAGCTTTATGACTAGCGTGTGCTTGTTTTCCTATTTTACATTTAGAGAGATTTTGGATCTGAAAATTTCATGCAAAAGGTGAGGAAAAATACAAGATTTGAGGTGGTATTTATAGGGAAAAAATTCTGACAAAATCTGACACAGGGAGCGTGCCGGTCCCCTTAATTCATGGCCGGCCCCCTTAAAATTAAGGGGGCCGCCCTTTATAATTAAGGGGGCCGGCCTACTGTAACGGCCAGATTCTTTGTCTTTTTGTGGGGAAAGTTTATTTGGTGAAAAACTAACTGATTTTGGTTAAAAATTTGAATTCATATATTTAGTATGATTAAAACATTTTTCTTTATTACCAAAATTGGTTTCAAAAATATATAATATTAAATAAACTTTGTATTAATTAATTAATTAAATACCCCTTTGAGCATGAGATGTATTAAGCACTTGTTTATTCATACCTTAAGTGATTAAGTTGGATATAGTGATATAAACTAGCTTAATACTTGTTTACGTAGTAATCTTACGTTTAATGATTTTCCATTTTGTGATCATCAAAACGTAGAGATATCGAAAAATATAAATAACGTTTTTATGCATTATTTATGTCAACAGACAAGATTGTTTCATTCATGGTGAGATTTTACCTCAATTTCTCTACTTCGTCTAGGGAAGTTCATACAAGAACATGTATGTTTTGACATCATCAAATAAGGGAAGATTGTTGGGAATTATATTTATTGATTTGATGATACAAAACAAGAAGAATGAAACATGAAAGGCTTAAAGTGACAAGAAGGAATTCTACAAAAGATGGGAAGGACTTTAAGTGTGCGGGAAGTTTTTGCCAATAATGAGGGTGGAACCCCAGCAGACTGTTGTGAAAATTTATTTGCGAAATTGAAAGGTATATTCAACATGTATAGAAAATGGTATGGGAACTCACTGGTATTCTCCACTGATAGGTCATTTTTGTTTTTGGTTTGCATGCTATCAAGCATGGGCTAAAAACAGCCAGATAACGGATAGCTTCACGACATAGAACACATAGGCCATACTTTTGTTGAATTCTTATCGATATTATAATCGCTGAACAGAATCTAAATATCAATTTGGGTTTATACATTTCACTCCCACATTAATGGATCGGTGAAGACGACTGTATACTTAAACAAAAGAATTGAAAAATTTCTTCAGCGTCCTTTCAGGGTTCACGTCATTGTTGGGGCCGATATAATAATCCCCTAGTGACCCTAAATCCAACCTCCAACTACCATTGTATAATCTTCCAAAATTGGAGGAAGACCACACAGAAAGGAGAATTCGATTAGAGTGCTTCATTAACTAGAAGGACTGTAGGGGACGATTCAACCCTTGAAAGAGTTTTAATAACAAAATGGTGGAGAAAGAATTGGAAAAGCCTATTCAGTTATAAAGGCTGGGGGGCAAGGAAAAACTGTCAAAAATGTTGGTTGGCCATTACGTGGATGGCGACTCAAGGGGTCCAATATTATGATATAAGGAAGCTGTACGGGACGAAGAGGAGACCCCCAAGGGACAACAGAAACGCAAAAGGGAATGAAGAGAGTTTACACAGCATTGGAAGGTAAAACCTAGTATTTATTGGGGGATACAACCTAAAGAGTGCGGGGATCTTCTGCAACAGAGTGTGGAGCAGAGAGAGCCAAGTCATTCCGCAAGTCAGGTTTTACTAACTTTTGAGCTTATGAAAAAACAATTAGAGGGCATAAGGTCGAGTCTCTTCTTCATAATACTATTGAACAGGACGGTAATTAGGGGTGGAAGGCTCAATATTGAGAGTTATGATATAGTAAAGATACAACAGGACGCTAGATAAAAGGGAGTAGAGATAATACAACATAAATTGGGGGTTGGGGGTAGGTCTTGCAATAAACTCGGGTTGGTTATTTTGTTTCCTTGTGTTTTATAAACACAATTATTTTATAAGTGTATGGGATTGAGGTCTCTTGACTAAACTGAGTTTTTCTTGAAATACATTCTCTTAGACAATATCCTCTTGTAGTTGCTCTCTTTTTTGGTTTTTTATGAGCTGGATTCTTTAATTAGCGATGTAGTTAATCTTATGATTGTTTTTTCCATGGTATGGATGTATATATATAAGTATGTATATTATATTTTGGCGCTTTGCGCATATATTTTCTCTTTTTGCTATGACATAGATATTGGAGAGTGTATTTATCGGCACATCGAATCTATTATGCTGTTAATGTTTAATTATCATGAAACATGATAGGAGTTCTTCAATCGAGAAATACTACTATGTTTTATTTTATAGTTGATCAACCCTGGTACAGACATTAATGACCAACCTTATTTGTGATTTATTTTTAGACGTGATTTATTTTATTTTAATATGTACAAAAATGGTTGTAAAGAGAACCCAGAAACCAAGGAATTTTGTGTCATTGGGTGGTGAGCGTGGTCGGTGTCTTGGATAATTGCGACCATAACAAGTTAAAAAAAGGAACTAGAGTTATCTTTGGAAAGAACAATCCTTTTTGTATTTTTCTTTTCCTTTATGATGTTTATATAAACTCAAGGGAAAAAACCCAAAACAATGCAGGTTATATTGTATGTTTTAGTAGTTTTAGTGACGGAACTGGATCCCACTATAGTACCGTGGCTTTGTAGGTTTCTTGCTAAAAAATAAATTTTAACGAACCCGTAATAAATATATACAATTTGTAAATTACTAAAATTACATTCCGGATGAAAATCGGGTGGTAAAAAATTGTCGTGTTGAAATTTTGAAAACCGGACGGAAGTTTAAAACGTATACCGGTAACTAGGTAAAATTTCGTCAAACACTGGGCAATAATAATTAATTTTATATTATTATAATATATGAAAATACTTAGCGATCATACAGTCGGAGTGTCGGATGTGTTACCATTTTATTGATAGCGCGTTATCGTTTATTCAAAGTAAACCGTCATAAAGTACGAAAATGGTAATTTGGGAAAACCTACGCTGCGCACCTACCACGCAACCTGCCGTTATACAATGTGTGACTATTTCTAGTCCGTAAATGAAATATCTTTACTAATGAATGTATGAACGCAGCTAAACCAAGCCGGTTGCTCGAATTTGAATACCCAAACTATGTTTACGCATGAACATGTATCGAACGACCATTGAATAGTGTTTTCCGCCCGGGATGAATAGTGTCATGTAATAGTAACGCTTTCGGAATCACTAACGGTATTCCGAAAATGATGAATAGTGAATGATGAATATGACCGTGAATAGTAAACGATGAATAGGGTCAACCGATGAATAGTAAAATAGAAAGTTCGGGAAATGACCAGAATTTACGGTTGGACAGACTTCTTGCAAAAGATAGTTTTATGTTATTAGTCCCTTCGTAGGTATTTTGTAACCCTAATACCTCTTATATAGAAGAGACATAGGGCGCAGGATTTATTTATTCAAGTCTTCCACAAAGTAACCATAAAGGTGCTGGTGTTGTAACTTAGCATAGGAGATAAACGCCTTAGGGTGTTATTGTGGTTTTAGTTTAGATAAGCTGGTGTTACTTGATCTAAGGTTAGAACATGTGTTAATAAGTTTGTAATAGTTAAAGAGTATGATTATCAATATAAAACCTTGTTCATAATAATGATTGATTCTATGTTTGAATATTCCGCCTTCATTATTATGTGTTCCTAGATATAATATTAGACATAGTCTAAGAGCTACAACGATCTTCACAATAGGCAAACTCAATATTTGCATCTATTGTATTTTTCATATTTAATAATTATTTTTAATTAATACTTATACACAATTTAATATCATCTTTACAAGTTGATTACATCAAATCACAATTGAAACTATTGTTGAAATAAAATCATAGTGTATAAAATGTTTGCATTAAAGTTGCGACTGAATTTTAGTATCTATTGGCATTCATGTATATACGTTTCACGGTGTAATAAACATGAAGGTGTCTACTAGCAATATATGACATCAAAATATTATATTACATTTCTATCACTAGGGAAATTTTAGTTAATGTTAACCCTTTATATTTGGTTTATAGACCTTAACATATGAATTAAATCAATATATAATTGTGAAACATATTATATGTTTAATGGTTAACAATAAATGTACATTACTACAGGATTTAATGACAAATTATTATTAAAGTTTGTGAAATGTAAATATAAGAAGCATGATAAATCAAGCGACGAACAAACAAATCCAAATTGTGTGCAACACAATAAACCCAAAAATTGGTAAATCTACCTAAAAATTAACAAAATCCTACCGACGAAGCCCTAGTTATACATTGTTGTATATTTTAGCCTCACCATCACGGTAACAGCTCAGCAATTTACTCAAACATTACGCAATCAACAATTAGATACAATTTATGTAACACCCCCAAAATTATGGTTTAACATCGGAAGACTAATTTGGGTGTTATGTAGAGGATCACAGTCATAATCATAGAAAACGACTCAAAGAGAAATTTTGAAGTTCATATTATTGAATTCAAATGCAAGGATGTTTAATAGTTACTACATCACATTAAAGTTTTGGAAAGTGACTGTTTATTTGTTACACCATTGACACTAGATCAAATGCCCACTCCATGCCTCCTGAGCTTGCTTCAATTACCTAAGATAAACATGCTAAAAAGTCAACAAAATTGTTGAGTGAATCCATAGTGTTTATGTTTAAAAATAGTTGAACACATTCCAAGTATTTCAGAAGTAAATCAGTTGGGTGGTTTCGTATGCATATTGCCATAAGTCTCATGAACTCAACTTTAACGAGTGGTATGTGTGTCATCACAATGACATCAACATAGTATATGGGGCCCTTGGGTATGAGTTTGCCATTTCTCCTAGTTCCTCAAATAAAGTGCATTTATCTACCAAATCCGGCTAGAACAAATGGGCCTGTCAAGCACCAATAGATTTATTCACAGTATTCGCGTTCACTTACTGCCTCAGCAAGTGACTAAGGTTCATGATATAAGGCACTTACATAAAGTGGCACGGTGGTCTTATGCAATAATCAGTTAGCATACTTAAAGTGAAATACTTGTGTTCATAAAATGTAGCATGTATCCCCCCACATAGTTGTAAAACATGTAAAAAGTGAGACTATAGACCCACCTCAGATGAGTGTGTGGATGTAGGCAAATAGGTATATCAAGTGCAACTGGTGAATGGCTCCAACACGCAACCTGGATAATATGAGAAACCTCAGTTTCTTATGGTGGGATGGTTTGCATTTGTGTATAATGCTTAAAGTTCAAAAACAATATTATATATAATATCGTCTTGTCTTTATGTGTGTCGATGATAAGTCGTGTCGGACTTATAGAGATATGTTACCCTTGCAGGGTAAAGTGTTTTAGTGGGGTGAGTGTTTATCATGATCTTGGTGAATGTTTTACTCAGTAACCCTTAAGGTTTCCAAAGGTTTACACCTTAAACCTTAGTAGTGAAACTTTACGGTTTCAGTCCTTGAACTTGGTGAAAGTGACATATTAACATAATATGTGAAAGGTGGTCTTTTGTTATTCAGTTAATTCTCAAACATTCACTTTTTGTAATTATTGTTATCAAAATAACCATTTCCACTTAAGTTTGTGAAATTACAAGTTTAGCCCTTATACTTTGAAAAGTTTACATTTCTAGTCCATAAGTTTATAAAATGACATTTAAGTATCCCAAGTTTGTAATTATTCCATTTCTAATCTTACTTTGTCAAAATGATAGATTTGACATTCTTGTTCCAATATTTACACTTTAGTCCTTGTACTTTTAAAGTTGACACTTTTAGTCCTTATGAAATGTATATTTGCATTTTTAGTACTTACTTTATCAAAATAGTCAATAAATGATAAAAATATTCTAATTATACTTATTTAGTACCAAGTTTGAAGAAATTATAGTTATGGTCCTTGTAGTTTATAAGCTTTGCAAATTTAGTCCTTTATATGTAAAATGTTCATTTTTGATCCTTATACCTCCAAATTTACACAAATGACCCAAAATAATTTATATTTACTGTTGGTAACCTCAAGTTACAGAAATTACAGTTTCAACCCATATTTTCTATAGTTGGCAGTTTTAGTCCTTTAACTTTACACTCTTTTGCATTTTTTGTACAAAATACCATTTAGCTTATGACTCCATTCTAAATAGTTTATTAAGTTATCAGAAGCTTAGAAAATGTTTTAAGAGCTTATCAGATGGCTTATATTAGCTTAAAGCTTATGGTTAGCTTATTTTAGTGTTTTGGGCCTAACGTGAACTGTTAGGGCCCATTAGATGTTCTGTGGGCTTCCAAATGGTTCTGGTGACTCATGGGCTTATATTGGGCCATGCCAAAGTGGAGTGGTGTGTTTTTGGGCTGTGTAGCAGCCACAACAAATTTGAGTGTGTTGGGCTTTAGGCCCGTTAAGGGTGTTTGGTTGTTTCTGTGAACGAGCAAAAGGCTCAAGCTTTGTGCTTGTGAATCAGCTAATATGAGCTTGTGAGAGAGTATACTTTGGAAAGCTTGTTTGTTGAGGTTCCAGAGAAACAGTTTGTACAAAAATATGTATATGGCATACGTATAGATTTCGAATACCAAGACCAAAGTAAAGTGAGAAAATCATTTGTAAACATTTAGAATATTTTAACTGTTTTCGATATAGGTTCATGCAACTTATAAAAGTGTGATATTTATGACCTTAGGGTTTCGTTAAGGGCAAACAAAGTTCATTGTCCCATTCTTAGTTGTATTGAGATGTGAGTGAGTGAATTTGTGTGGCACAAGATTAACGAGACATAGGAGAAAATTGGCTAAAGTGTTGGTGATATATATACAAATAGCAAAGGAGTTGAGTGGGACGAATTCGAGACTGTAGAGAATAGGTGAGATCTTGTGAGCTTGTAACTCGACAGCGGGCACACCAAGGACTTTAGTGGGACTTGTGAAGAGCTTGTGAGAGCTTGGGAAGAGCTTGTGGTCTCTTGTTTCCTTCTTGGTGCTAGGCAGTGAGCAAGAGTGAATTTGTGAGTGATTTTTGAGTTTATACTTGAGATTTTGCTTGCATGGGAGTATATTCTTGGTGATAAGGACAACTTGAGAGACAAAGAGAATAATACCGAGTAGGGGGTTATAGGATAGCTTGATTGGTGCAAGTAGTCTATCCAAGCGGTTTGAAGCTTATATGTTTCGGGTTTGATGAGATGACGAGGCAAAGGGTTCTAGAAACTTGATTTAATTTCGTATGGGGTTTGAAACGAGTAAGAAAGTGTTGTGTTGAGGTATTGAGGTTCTTAGGTAGTAAAGGGATCAAGTGTGAAGTGGTATAAGTGCACGCTTGGTAGTAAAAATAACAAAGGGTCCGTTTGGTATCATAACGTGACCAAAAACATGGTTGGTGATTGAGTAGTGACTTAGGAAAGTTTTGATTGATTATTGATGGGGTTTTAAGGTCTTTAGAGTCGTTTGTGAGGTTTGTAGAAGTTGTGAAACACTTAGGAGTCCAAATGAATCCATACGTGACCAAAACAAATAGATATAGATCAAAATATTGGTTGTGAGGTCTTGTGAGCATAGAGGTGTGTTTAGCATAGATCATTTAGCTTAAAATGAGTAAAGAGGAGTTTCTAAATGCCTTGAAAGGTCTCACGTAGGCTTGTGAGTGTTTTGAGTTCTTATGTGTACGTTTTGAATATATATCGAGACAACAAATTGAGTTAGGATACGTTTGTGAGTTTGGTGATTGATGAATCACTTAGAAACACTTAGGTACTCATTTGAGAGTGTTTAGAGCTCAATAGAATCAATAGAAACGTGTTTAACACAAAATAGCCAAAGTTGGGTACGTTTGGAAATGGTTTGACCTCGCTAAGCTTTGCCCTTAGTTTACTGTTCATACATACGTATTATGTTGACATATTAGTTGATCTCGATTCTTTTGAGTGCAAAGAATGAGATGGTACATTTTATTCCAAGTGTTGTTTGTAAGGATTGTGAATACGAAGGCCAAAGTAAACGTGTGTACATGTGTGTATTTGTACAACATATTTGGTTTTGGATTGGGCTTGTGTTGGGCTCATGAGATCCGTTGGCTCAATAGTAGTTTAAATGTGATCTGTGTGTAGGTATTGGGCTAGTGTGGTTTCTTTTGGGTCGTGTAGGCCCAATAAAGGTTGTGTGGCTAAATCTGGTCATGTGGGGCCCACTTGTGAATAATGTGGGTCCTATAGTGAATATTATATTATATTTGATGTTGTGGGGCCTACAGGGATGTAATCTAGTAATGTGGGAGTTGTGAGTCCCACCGTGTGTATAATAGTTCATGCTGGTGTTGTGGGGCCCACCAAGAGGGATGTGGGTCCCATAGGTAGTTGTAAGTGCAAAGTGTTGCACTTGTCATCAAAATTGATCCATAGTTGTGTTGTGTCCTCATCCAGGTCATTGTGGGTTCGTGTGAGCTCGTTCTAGATAAGTGTGAATCACATAGCACGTATTGATTCAGAGTTGCATAGTGTAAACAAAAGTTTAAAATTTTGCCTAAAAATGGGTGCATAAACAGTAACATACAATTATTTCATGTTTAGTGTTTCCTAATAATTGGGGTATTTCACAGGATATTACAATACCTACCCGTCATTCAAATTTCGTCCCAGAATTTAAGTTTGTGTGGTGTCATGGATGTTCTCGGAGAACAAGTGCGGATATTGGGCGCGGATTTTATCTTCTCGCTCCCATGTATACTTGGGTCCTCTTTGAGAATCCCATCGAACTTTGACGATGGGGATACGGCTGTGTTTCAATCATTTCACTTCCCGTCCATAATCTCTATGGGCTCTTCTGTGAAGGTAAGTTTTTCATCAGGCTGAATCTCTTTCAGCGGTATCACCAGTGTTTCGTCAGAGAGACACTTCTTTAGGTTCGAAACGTGAAATACGTTGTGTACTCGGCTGAGCTCTTCCGGTAGCTCAAGTTTATAAGCCACAGGACCAATCCTTTCTAGGATCTTGAATGCTCCGATGTAACGGGGGTTTAGTTTGCCGCGTTTTCCAAAGCGGACGGTTCCCTTCCAGGGTGATACTTTCAACATAACTCTGTCTCCAACCTGAAATTCCATCGGCTTTCTTCTTATGTCAGCATAGCTTTTCTGCCTATCCCTGGCAGCTTGCAAACATTGCCCGATCTTAACGATCTTTTCTTTGGTTTCAAGGATTAACTCGGGTCCAGTGATTTAAGCTTCTCCAACCAGCCCAACAAACTGGAGATCTGCACTTTCGACAATAAAGTGCCTCAAACGGTGGCGCCTTAATGCTGGCATGATAGCTGTTGTTGTATGAGAATTCTGCCAACGGCAAATGTTTATCCCATCCTTTACCGAAATCAATCACACATGCCCGCAACATGTCTTCTAGCATTTGTATCGTTCTCTCGCTTTGCCCATCCATTTGCGGATGGTACGCGGTGCTCATGTCTAAGCGGGTGCCTAATACTTTTTGCAGTGACTGTTAAAAGTTTGAGGTGAAACAACTATCTCTATCAGAGATAATTGAGATGGGTACCCCATGTCGGGTCACAATTTCTTTCAGGTATAAATGCGCGAGTGTGCTTACCTCATCGGTCTCTCGAAAGGGTAAGAAATGAGCGGATTTCGTGAGTCGGTCAAAGATAACCCAAATGGTATCTAAACCAGTGGATGTTTTCGGGAGTTTAGTGATAAAATCCATGGTGATTCGTTCCCATTTCAAAATAGGAAGATCGGGTTGAGTGAGTAACCCAGAAGGTCTCTGGCATTCTGTTTTGACTCTCGAACATATTAAACACTTTTCGACATACTCAGCAATGCCGGCTTTCATGTTAGGCCAACAATATAGTTTCTTAAGGTCTTGGTACATCTTGTTGGAACGAGGGTGAATGGAGTACTTGGAATTATGCGACTAGTGCATGATGAGGTCTTGAATACCTCCATGATGCGGGATCCAACTTCTTTCTCCAAAATACAATGTTCCGTTGGCTCGTTTCACGAAGCCATTTTTGTTAATACAAATAATGTCAAAAACGTTATTCGCATTATTCGATCTTCTTGTGTTTTGATAATCACAAAATATAATTACATGTTACGTAAAGTTACGGTTAATAAGTTTTTAACTGAGGAAACTCGTTACTTCCACATAGCTTCTACAACATCACTTCAGGTATGAACAAACTTTATACCGTCATTAGTTTGGTGATCAAAGAAGTTTTTATTTTCTTATAAACTTACATTTTTAAGTTTGACAAAACATTTTCACAAAAGTATTTTTGTGTTTTTAAAGAAATATTTTATTAAGAAAATATATTCAAATTCAAATTTGTAACAGCTAGTTTTCCCCCAAAATAGCTGAAACTTCACCAGATAAGTTTTCACCACGTTAGTACAAAAATGGGAGCGTTTTGTCGGGACGGTCCCTTAGTGATAAAGGACCGTCGCCTATTTACGAGACCGTCTGGTCTGTCCTGTCGTCTATAAATACTGAACTGTTACACTTCAGAAAACAAGGTTTTTCACACACAAAACTTTCTGTTTTTATTTTCCCTTTGAGTCTTTGATCACTATAACATGTCGGTATATGTTTATAAGTGATTTCCTCTTCCGTCAAGTGCAAGAGAAGAACTCTCGACATCAATGAAGTCTCGAGATGTTATAGGTGTCCACACACAAACGTAACAAGTGTTACGGTGATAGGTTCTGTAAATATTGTCATTGTTATCCGACTTGTGTGTGAGTCGAGGAGGGGATATTTGTGTGAACTTGGATGGTGATGTAGATCCAAGAAGTCTTGTAACTAGATTAGTTCATGTATTGGTGTGAGGAGAATGATGTCCTAGTGTGTAGGTTAGGACTTAGTCGAGTCATTATGTAAAATACTTGGATCGGGTGATGATCCAAGTGAGTCATGTGTGTAGCTTTGGTTCGGGTGAAGAACCAAGTATGTCTAGTGTGTGAAGTCTTGGTTCGGGTGAAGAACCAAGTATGTCTAGTGTGTGAAGGCTTGGTTCGGGTGAAGAACCAAGTATGTCAAATATGTGAAGGCTTGGATCGGGTGAAGATTCAAGATGGACAAGAGTGCTTGTTCGTGTGGCCACGTGGGCCTTGGGTTCTAGCTACGATTAGAACTTGACATTATGCTTAGTGTCGTTAAGCCTTGTGTAAGTATGTGTACGGATTGCTCCGCCTGAAGGAGTGTGTTGATATAGTGATTGATAACTCTCGAGTGTGGTACTCGGGGAGTGGAGTAGGACGGAGAGTGAGCTTCGTGCCGAACCACTATAAATTGTCGCGTCTTTTTGGTTGTGTTCTTTCCTTACTCTTTACATTACTTGTTTGTTTATGCATGTTATTAGTTAAATTGATATCACATAACAAGTAGAATTCAATAAGTTTGCAAAAGAATATAAACCGGACCTAAAAACGGCGAAATGTTTTAACAACTAAAAAGAAACGGTGAAACTATTTAACCGCCCCCCCCCCCCTTCTAGTTTCTACAATTGGTATCAGAGCCAGGTTATCAAGATCTTTAGAGTATACTGTACTTTAAAACTTGAATCGACCTATGGAGTCTGAAATATACTTTGAAGGGATCTAATTGAATTAATCACCATTTTTTTCGAAAATGAAAACTTGGTCATTTGGAAAAATGAATTTGAAAGTTATGTGAAATCAATTAGTCATAATCTTTGGCATGTCATCTCTTTTGATATTTTTAATCAATGAGAATAGATTTCGAAAATTAAGATTTCATAAGAAACTTTTGCTAGACATTGAAGTTCAAATATTGGTTTATAAAACTTTGTTAAAAATTGGTTTTGACAAAACCATTTTATGAAATGTGGTAATAGATTTGTGGCAAAATATTTTAAAATTTCACTAAGGAAATGTTCAAGCCAAAGATGATGAAAATATGTTGTTAGTAAATCATTTATCTCAAGTAGAATCGTGTACTACTAGTTTGAATGTTTTTATTGTAGGTAATGTAGCCGACAAGAATCACATTAACAATTAAGCTAGTGTACTAATCAACAAGTCTTGAAGTGATGAAAATTAAGAAGACTAAGTACGTGTTTAGATAGCCACAGGTCAAGATGGTTAGAGATCAAGACAATGCGTGGCTAGATTGTGTAACTACACTTAAGGACGATTCGCCAAGTGAGTTTCATCTTGTCTTCTATCACATACACGACACATGTTATGATATATGTCATTAAGGATAGCTAGAGGCCAAGGTAAGTTTTCTTACAATCTTGCCTATCATAGTTGCTAATTGAATACTTGCTATATGCTTACGTGACTATGTGATTCATCGCTACTTGCTTGCATACTAGATAATATCTATATGTTCTTGTGTGCTATATGCTTTGTGATCATTAGACTTTTTGTCTAAATGCTTATCCTTCTTTGGATTTAAGCAAATTATTTGGAAAAATAATGGTCTTACCACAACCATTATTTATAACGAATTAACGTCAATCAATCACTATAGACGATGCACACTTGCTTCACTCTTTGTTTGATCTCTAGTTCTCGTCTATGACTTTTCTTGAAATTTACATGATTGACTTCTAGCCTCTCCGATGCAAATCTCGTCCTTGAACATCATTGAATATTTTTACTCTCCCTATTCTTCTGTTTCGACTCAAAATCCACTCCTTATTCAAGCGTATCGAGTCTTTTCTTTTCTTCTGTCTCGATTCCAATCCATACCCATTCCTTAGCCTATTCGTGAGTATTAAGTCAACTCCGTGTCTTAAAATACAAAAAGATTATATTTAAAACGATTTGGAACTAAAGACTTATCACATTTACTCACACAACAAAAATCGTCAAAATTGCACCACTCTCTGCCGACGGTCCCATAAACAGCCCACGGTCCCTTATTGATAAGGGACCGTCCGAGATTTTTTTTCTATAAATACTCCCTCTTACTCCACTCTTATCTGTATGACAAATCACACACATAGTATGGCAGCTGAGCTTCTGAAAAATAAGGGTTAATCATCACTTATTACCTTAAGAATTAAATCCAAGATTTCAAGTTCTGAATCACTAAACATCCCTACATACCAAACATCAATTGTAAGTCAAACTCATCTAATTATTTCTATGAATTACATAATTAGGGTTTATTGTTATCTTGAAATTAGGGATCTTAAGTTGATGAGACGAAAAGTGTACCCGTTTTAAGGGGTCATTTAAGCCCTAATTAGAGTAAATGTGATCAAATATTGCTCTAAATCGTTCCTTTTGTCATTTTAGGTACTTTTGAGAAGAATTCTGGAAAACATGCTAATTTGGACGTTTTTGGAGCATAAAAGTGAAGAAAACGACAAAGTCTCAAAAGAAGCTGGAAAACCTACCTGACGGCGTCAGAGTCACAAAGTGACGCCGTCAGCCAACATTGACAAAGGAGTAAAATCAGATTACACTAGACGCCCTATGAAGAAAACAGGATGTTTACACCTGACGGCGTCCGGTGTTAGAAGAAGTAGGCCGTCAGGTGTAATGCTAAAGAGTGACGGCCCAGAGCACATTTACAAGTGACGGCGTCAGAAGTAGATCTAGGCCATCCGAGAACCCTAATGACAGCGAGCTGACGGCGTCAGAACCCATAACCTGACGCCGTCAGAATGCAAAATCTATATATACTTTTCTATTTTTCATTCATTAGTGTGGAACTTTTGGTACAAGTTTGAGAAAAACCCTAAAGACGAACTTGGCTGTATTTTCAAGGGTTTTTCACCCTTGAATCATTCATGTTCAATTAAAGATAAGTCCTCACTTAAATTAATCGATATGTCTATGTGTTGGTTAATTATATCTTATGCTTGTCTTTCAATTAACATGCTAGGCTAGATTTTTCTTGTGTTTGCTTAGATCTAATGAAACCTAACTATTAATTATTGGTTGATTGGTGTGTTATTACTTGTTTGGATGAATGTTTCATCAATGTTAGGCTTAAGAAAACTGGCAATACTTCTATATGGTAACATGCTTGAACGTCTTAAGAAACATGTAACTAATGCGTACTAGGTTATTAAGGTAGTATTTAACGCATGAGCCACTGTTTACAATCCCTATGATTATGTGTACGCATAGTTGTAGGAGGAGATAAGAGCTCATGGAATTGGGGAGATATGTACGCCACCCCATGAATTGTTAAGGAATACACCCGTCATCCACGCAATTAGTACACACACCAATTAACCGGTAAAAGATAGTTCGGGAGTAAGGAAATCTAAGTAAACACATTTGTCTCCATATAAGTTTTCACAACCACAATAGTTTAGTTATTTTATTTTTTATTGCAATTGTAGTTTTTGGGTTAGCTGACTAGCAACTAATTCCGCCCACTCCTCCAAAACCCGAGATTTTACTTGCTTTCCATAAAATATAAAAATACAAAAATAATCTTCCTTCACCTTTAGACCTTTTAGAGTAGTTTTTCTATCCTAACGAACACTATTCCCTGTGAGAGAACGATCAATCCCCCGTACTTACCACTACATTATACTACACCAACCAGGTACACTGCCTGGTGGGATTGCAAGCTTCTCAAGATCCCTTGAGAGGTAAAACCTGTTGCGTGTTCGCAATCCCACGCTCATCATAAGTCTATTATGAAATTAAGTATAATTAACACTTAAATTCAAATAATTGGTAGGTTATCAAGAGAAATGATTTCATTTAAAATATAACAATTTTCAAAATAAGAGAAAATCATTAACACTTCTTTGAAACATCAAATTCAATTTCACATTGTTTAATACATGTCAAAAACTTTTGTTCTAAATAAAGATTAAAACATATTATAAACAAAAATGAAGCTTAAAGAACTATCAACTATAACTTTGTGATTTCTTTTATAGGGACATAATGTCACACATATATGACTTTGATCATCTTCGCACCAACACTTATGCTCCTAGAATTTCTCGTGAACCAACAACTCCGGGTGAATCACATTCGTTCCTACGTGAATGTTGAAACTCGTCGCTTTCATGAAGTACGAGTTGTTGATCCATCCTTAGCCTATCATAGAGACATTAATACCACCTTTCGTTCCATAGGATTCGATTGCTTGCTTCATATTAATGAGAAAATTTGTCCTTGGTTTGTTTTAGAATTCTTTCGACAAGTTAAACTTGTACGTAACGAGGATCAATCTTTGTCACTCTAGTTTTGGATTAGGAACTTCAAATTTGTCCTCACTCTTGAGCAATTCGCTCAAATCCTTCGTGTCCCCAATCATGGGCAATGCGCCTATACTGAAGATTGGTGTCTTGATTCACTCTACAACTATCGAGAAGAGAACAGTCCTTACTGTTCCTTCATACCTTATCCGTGGGAACTTGGGAAACTCCTTCGTACTCATAGATACATTCCTTTCATCGATACAACTAGAATTCGCCTGTCAGAAGTTCGTGAAGAGTTGCTCAACTGGGCAATCATCTTGAAAGAAAACACTCTCGGTCTTAAAGGCATTCGTGAGCAACTCCCAGCGTGTTGTACCCATATGATGTATTGTCTCCATACTCAACAACACTATAATCTCGCCTACTTCTTTGCCAGGCGAATCACACATCTCAAGGGTAACAGTACTAAATTGATACCCTATGGGATGTTCCTAGCTATGATTAGAACTCGACATTATGCTTAGTGTCGTTAAGCCTTGTGTAAGCATGTGTACGGATTGCTCCGCCTGAAGGAGTATGTTGATATAGTGATTGATAACTCTCGAGTGTGGTACTCGGGGAGTGGAGTAGGACGGAGAGTGAGCTTCGTGTCGAACCACTATAAATCGCTGCGGCTCTTGGGTTGTGTTCTTTCCTTACTCTTTACATTACTTGTTTGTTTATGCATGTTATTAGTTAAATTGATATCACATAACAAGTAGAATTCAATAAGTTTGCAAAAGAATATAAACCGGACCTAAAAGCGGCGAAATGTTTTAACAACTAAAAAGAAATGGTGAAACTATTCAACCCCCCCCTTCTAGTTTCTACAATTTTTACTTTCCGGCATACCATAGATCTTTTCGTGAGGTATGTTCTCCTCTTTGAGAGCCTCAGATTGTTCTTGTAAGATTTGTGCGGGCAGCGGTGAGCAAATCGTCATTCCTAACGATCGCACTCTGAGAGGTTTAATACGTTCTTTCCAGCTTAAGGCATCGGCCACAACGTTGTCCTTTCCGGGGTGGTAGCGGATTTCGCAATCCTAATCACTAAGTAGTTCCAGCCATCTTCGTTGCCTCATGTTTAGTTCCTTCTGATCGAGTATGTGTTGTAGACTCTTGTGGTCAGTGTACATTGTACACTTGGTACCGTAGAGGTAATGCCTCCATATTTTGAGAGCAAAAACTACTGCTCCAAACTCCAAGTCATGAGTTGTGTAGTTTTCCTCATTCTTTTTTAGTTGTCGGGAGGCTTATGCTGTAACCTTTTTCTGCTGCATCAACACAGCACCTAACCCGTGGTGTGATGCATCGCAATAGACTACAAATCCATCATTCCCTTCTGGTAGTGCTAGTATGGGGGCTTCACAAAGCTTTTGCTTAAGGAGTTGGAAAGCTTTATCTTGTTTCTCTCCCCATTCATACTTTTTGTTCTTTTGTGTCTATTCCATTAAAGGCTTCGCGATCTTGGAGAAATTTTCGATAAATCTCTTGTAATACCCAGCGAGTCCTAGAAATTGCCTGATTTCTGTAGGGTTTGTAGGGGATGACCATTCCTTGACAGCCTTAATCTTGGCCGGGTCCACATGAATGCCTTTGTTGTTGATGGCGTGTCCAAGGAATTGCACGCTTGGGATCCAAAACTCACATTTGGAGAATTTTGCGAACAATTGTTCTGCCTTGAGTAGTTCTAGTCTGGTCTTCAGATGTTCGGCGTGTTCTTCTTGATTGCGAGAGTAAATGAGGATGTCATCTATGAACACAATCACGAACTTATCTATGTATGGTTTGCATACTCGATTCATTAAGTCCACGAATATTGCGGGTGCGTTGGTTAATCCAAACGGCATCACTTGAAACTCATAATGTCCATAGCATGTTCTGAAAGCGTTTTTCGGAATATCTTCTTCCCGAACCCTCAATTGGTGATATCCTGACCTTAATTCAATCTTCGAGTATACGCTCGACCCTTGCAGTTGGTCAAATAAGTCATCGATGCGGGGTAGTAGGTATCTATTCTTCACGGTCAGCTTGTTTAGTTCCCTATAATCAATGCACATTCGAAATGATCTGTCCTTGTTCTTAACAAACAATACCAGGGCTCCCCAAAGTGAGGAACTTGGGCGAATGAATCCTTTATCCGACAGCTCTTTTAGTTGTTCAGATAACTCTTGCATTTCGGAGGGTGCCAAACGGTATGGTGCTTTTGCTACCGGTACAGCTCCTGGCACTAAATCGATCTGAAACTTAACTTGGCGAACAGGTGGAAGACCAGGTAAATCTTCGGGAAACACTTCGGGAAAGTCCTTTACTACAGGTACATCCTCAAGTTGCTTCTTCTCCTTCTTGTCCTCGGCTATTTGTACCATAAACACTTGACATTCGTCGTTTATGTACTTCACCGTCCTAATAAATGAGATGATTCCAAATCGGCTCTTACTTAGGTCGCCTTGAACAACAAGAGTTTTGCCCTTTAGAGGGATGTGAACTGTTTTCTCATCACAAACTATCCTGGCATGATGTTTGGATAACCAATCCATTCCAACAACGACGTCAAAACTACCAAGTTGAATAGGCATTAAGTTGATAAGGAAAGGTTGGTTTTGTAAGGTTATGGTGCAACCTATGAGTGCGGTGTTAGTGCCTATCAGGGTTCCATTGGCTATCTTAATTTCGTAGGTGGTATCTAACTTAGTATGGGCAATGTTTAGCAATGAAGCAAAAGTAGTAGATACAAAACATTTATCGGCACCTGAATCAAATAAAACTCTTGCACTATGCTGATTAATTAAAAACGTACCCGTGACAACGTCAGGGTTCCTTGGTGCATCTCCATCTCCCATCACGTACACTCTTCCACGTGCGGGGTTGTCAGCATTTCTGTTAGTGCATTGACTCTTTATATGTCCCTTTTCTCCGCAACGGTGACACACTATGGTCACTGGTTGCAAGTTGGCTCTGGTGGCTTTGCAATCAACAGTCATGTGCCCTATCCTTTGACATTTTCCACACTTGACGGTGCAAGGGCCTGTGTGGTGCAACTTGCACCTGTTGCACAGGGGCTTGCTACCGGCATAACCTGATGTTGCCACATAAGCCTTGGCAACTTCCTGCCTACGGTTCTGTTTGTGGTGATGAGAATTGCGGGTTTGATGGTAGTTGTGGTTACGTTCATTACCAGCATTCCTACTACTGCCATGTGAGATAATCCTCCTATCATCATTCTTTCGCTTGAGTTCGTTACGCTCCGGGGTGGACTTCCGCTTAATCTCCCGGTCTAGTAGCCTTTGAGCAATTGTCATTGCCTCATCGAGAGTTTCAGGTTTCGAAGCGGTAACGTTTCCTTCGATACTTTGAGGTAACCCTTCAATATACTTTTCTAGGGTTTTGTCCAAGTCGGGCACAACATCTGGGCATAATGCAGCCAGTTCCTGAAATCGGCGGTTATAAGCTCTCAGTTCAACTCCTTTCACCACCAAGTTGTGAAATTCATCCTCCAACTTCTTGATCTCAGACCTTGAACAGTATTTCTTAAGGATTTTCTTCTTGAATTCAACCCAAGAGATCTGATATGCTTCTTCGGTTCCCATATTTTGAACTATGGCATTCCACCATGATTGGGCTTCATCTAACAGAGTTCCGGTTGCATAGGTTATCTTACAGTCCTCAGGGCAACCACTTCTCATAAACACTGTTTCGGAACGTTCAAACCATCGGGCAAGAGCAGTAGCTCCTTCAGTACCCTTGTAGTAGGTGGGTTGGCAGCTCATGAAATCCTTATAGGTGCACTTTCGTGGGATAATAGTTGTTGTTTCTTCAGCAGTCTCACTGGCACTGCTGGAGCGGTTCACGGGTGTGGGTTGATTTCCGAGTGCAGCAGCCAGGCCATCAGCAATCATTTTCCGGATATCTTCCGGGGTCAAGGGTGGGATTGATCCTGGTGCTTGAGTGGGAGTTGGAGTTGGTGCTGGGGTTGGCTCTGGTGAGGCAGCTGCTCTTCTTGTGCGAGGCAGTTTTTTGTTCATCACTTGGTTGTGGAATTACTAAGGAACACAATGATTCATCATCTACAAAATCTTGGCTTGAAATTTTCTACTTGTTCATCATCTACAAAGGCTTGGCTTGAAATTTCATACTTTTTCATCATCTACAAAAGCTTGGCTTGAAATTTCATACTTTTTCATCTACAAAAGCTTGGCTTGAAATTTCATACTTTTTCATCATCTACAAAAGTTTGGCTTGAACTTTCCTATAGTATAGGTAGTATCGTGTATATAGTATACACTATTAATATGCTATTAGCTAGTTATTATATATTTATATCTATACGTATTATGTAGTATGTATATATATAGTAGGTATAGTGATATATATATGTATAATATAGTGATACGTAGGTTTATATATATAGGTTATGGTATATATATATATATATATATATATATATTCCTTTTATTAGGTATTCTTCCGAAACCTTCATTGTTAAAGTTTTCTTTCTACATAAAGAACCATAATCTCCTTAGTTATCATAACACATTTGAACATCATTCTCAATACATATGCACATGATATCAGCGTTATCAGTAACACAATCACAACATGTTTGAATACAATTCACAAAATACATAGAGATGATCATCACGACATGTCTGAATACTAATCCGGCCGCCCCCTAGTCTTCTCTTTTCCCGGCCAAAAAACTATACCTATCTGATGTCCTCTCTACCTTAAAACGATCCTTATTGTTTTTTGGTATGCAATACATGAGTTAGGGGTGTTTTTTATTCATAGGAGGTGGCGGCTGAGCGTATTTTTTCTATTGCATATACGATTTCTTCTATTATCTTAATCGACTATCCTTAATTATTTAATTCCTTGTGGGTCGGTTATTTTTAATATCATGGGACGGTGCACTAAAAACAAATCCATCCTACAAATCTTTATCGTGGGACGGTGCTTTTATGGATACATATATTTGTTTTTAGTATTCTGGTGATTGTTGCTCTTTCACGTGCATGATATCCATTATCATAATTTATTATCAATCATTGGTTGGCATCTTATGTATGGTTGGATTGGTTCGACCTGCTCGTTTTGGTTTATCCTTGGTCGACTTTCCTGGTATTACTATGCTTAACGCATAACGATGCCCTATTTGTTAGGGTTCATTTTCTATTTACTCGCTGGTGTGTGATCTTTATCAGATCTGCTAAGTACACCTTTTTAAGGTTTGTTTGATGACTTGAGGTTCTACACCGAGGTATGTGATATGTAAGTGGGTTTGCGAGAGAGATGGATTTATGTATTGGAAGTTAGGGTTTCGTTACCCTATTGTTTGTTTTGCCCGTGGTTATTGCTGCTACTGATTTAATTACTTTGAGGCAGATTGTTACGAGTTTGTTAGGGTTGTTTTAAGCCCTAATTCATGTGTGGTTTTCATTGATCATTATGGTTGGTGGGGTTGGATGATGCTGTTGTATTTCGTTATTTCCCCTCATGTGATTATGGAAGCTGCTAATTTGGTTATTGCTCGTTGTTTGGATATGGTGTTGATTACCATGACATTGAAAGTCGGACCTTAACTGATTATGCATATGTGTTATCATGTCGAGGTTCATTCTTACTGGAATTTAGGGTTTTACACCCTATTTTTCACCGATCTACTTCTTGGGCAAGTCTGATTTGGTTTGGTTTGTTAGGGTTTACTTGGCATGTCAACCCTATTATTTCTATCACTTTTGATCTCTTGTTAGGGGTTCATTCGCCCTTGCATATACATGGGTTACTTTGACAAGATCTGGTTGGGTGGTTTTGTGATCGCTATTTCATGAGATTGTTGTGATTTATGTTTTCCTTTCGTGTTCACACGTGTATGAAGGGCTGATGTGTGCTTGATGTTATTTATTTCAGTCTTTGTGTGATCATGGGAGGTGTGGTGCATTGTGACTTGATCATTGGTTGTCTTCATATGCTTCACTCGGATTGATTGGAAGATTGGTTCAAGTTATTATATGCTGGAAGGTAGGGTCGTTTAGACCATCTTTATTTTTCAAATTCGATTTGCTACGGATTGCACTCTTATTAGGTTATTAGATTATGCACATTGCATAATACTAATAGAAGACGCAAATGAATTTGTTTTGGAATGAGCACTTGGAAGGCGGGGAAACTTGTATGGGTTTCTTCATGTTAAAGATCTGGATCGCTATGATGACTTTGAAGCCTAAGAGTTTATATTGTATTTTTATCTTAAGTCATTGTTAGTTGTATTTTGGATTTGGTAGTTATAAGAATGGCCTGTCATTCTTATATAGTGGATAGGTTAATGTTCTTAGGGACTAAGATGAGGGATTCACTCTAATCCGTTGTACTTCAATGTTTTTTTGGATTTATATATTTACCAGGGTGCAGGATTACTCCCCTTTACCCAAAAAACATATGATATAAAATCAACCACGGGAATGTAAATCAACATTGAAGTGTAGTAAAACCAAATACCATAATATACATTAATAATTTGTCCGTTTTTGTTTTTTTTAAACACACAAACGTTACAAAGTCTCTTATTAAGTGTTACATATTTCTGGCATTGTTCATCTTATACTACATAAAACACTAATTTTGTCTTCATTCCTGATGCCTTGCTTGTTCCTTGATCATGGCAAGTTCGTTCATTAGTACTTGAATCTCCCATATTTGAAACTCATGGACTTCCCTAATTCTTGCTTCAAATTCTCGGAGTCGGTTCTCATAGTATTCTGGTGGTGGTATAACTAGAGTGACATGGTTTGCTGTCGCGGTTGAAGATTCCCCGGTTTCATAAACCCTTGGAGGAAAACTTGGTGCGTGAGAGGGAATGTTTCCTGGGGGTGTCATCCTTTGGGAAAAAGGTGCATCCGAAAGGTTTGGGTGCACGCGTTAAACCAAAAGTCAGGCGTACCGCGGGGTGGAGAGGGTGGCGGAGATGGTAGGATAGCCTCATAGTGTTCTGGTGACGATGGTGGTGATGACCCGAACACATCAAGAGGGGAACTGGGTGAAAGTCGTCGGTACCTCCGACGAGGAGTATGGATATGTATGGGACCGGTAGGTATGCGTGGGTGATGAGACGAAAAATGTTACGTTTTTAGGGGTCAGTTTGAGTCCTAATTCGTATATTATTTGATCGGATTTCACCCAAAGTCGTTTCTTTTCTCATTTTAGGTACTTTTGTGGAGAAAATGACAAAAGAAGCATTTTCGGGCATTTTCAGAGTAAAAAAGTGCGGAAAAAAACAAAATCTCAAAAGACCCTAAAGTGCACAGAAGGTGACGGCGTCACAAGCTTAAACGTGACGACGTCAGGAACAAATGAAGTGAAGAA
>LBNU01019406.1:0-10082 GCA_014162995.1 Artemisia annua
TTTTGCAGTAGAGGATATTTTCTTTTTGCAAACTAAAGAGATGAAACATCTGCCAACTATTTGAGTGTTTTGTTGTTGTGTGTGGATTGCGAACAATCTTTCACTACAAATAAAGCCCATCGTTCGATTTCTGGTATTACCCAGGAGATGAAACCAACATCCATGCTTAATTATTCAAAGAGTTAGAAAGGTACATATCAAAGGTAGAGGTACCAAGTTTTCAATTGCATGAGGTCAATACTTCAATATGGGATGGTCGCCTACGAATTAATGACAACCCTTTAGAATAGTGTTGGTACTAACCAATTTCGCCATCCGCTAATTCTACTATCATAACTAAGTTTAATTTAATTGTTATGATATTTTAGCCACACTAAAACTAGTGACACAAAGCTCTTGTCTGAACCCGAATCAAAAAAAAACTTTAGCATAATGATTATTGGTAGAAACGTACCCGTCACAACATTTCGGGCCTGTGCTGCTCTCCCATGTGCCATACGCCTTAGCACTGATTATTCCACCTTTATCATTTCCTTTGTTTCGAAAATTGTTACTCTTGTGCCCTTTCTCCCCACAGCCATAGCAAGTTACCACCTCACCTTTATCATTTCCCTTGTTCGGACAATTGTTACTCTTGTGCCCTTTCTCCCCACAGCCATAGCAAGTTATAATTGGCTGTGTATTAGCACCAGTAGCGGTAGCCTTACCCTTACAATCGATTGCCATATGACCGTTCTTTCCACAAGTGGTACATTTCACATTGCAGTAACACCACGACTCTACTATGTCCACTCTACATTTCATATACTCCATTGTTTCTTTATATTCCTAATTTAAAAAGTCACTTTCACTTTTGTTTTGGGAATTAAATTGCTTTAAATTATCAATTACGTATAACTACGAAGGTATTCATAGTTATAAAGCAAAAGTTATTGAAACACCTACTATCTACAAAAATTATATTTTTATGATTTTTACAATTGTATTTTGTCACAATGGTACCCGAATACTTGATTATAAAACATTGAGTGTCTCTTGCCAAATAAGTCCCCATCATGAACCGTTAATTTTGTGTGAACGCTAATATTATGAATATGCATATTGGGCTTTGACCAGCCTGGCCGAATGGGTAGCGCCCATCTTTCAACGGTCACATAATATTGAGAATAATGTGGTAAATGGCAAATATTACCCTATCGGGGCAAATGATAAAACTTGGTTAAGGTTCGGTTTCATGAGCTCTATGTTATAATCTGATAACCCGACAAGTACTGATCATACTTGTTACCCGATGAATAATACTTGTATTCAATTTATTATTACTAAACTCTATGAATTCACTCAACATTATTTGTTGACTTTTAGCATGTTTATCTCAGGTCCGTAAGTAACCTCAGCTTGGATGGGCCGCGCAAGGAAAGATTATCGATCAAGATGGCTCATGTTTTAAATATTTTATTATGTACTAAAATGATGAAGACTTTTAATATCTTATGTACTTTCAAACTTTGTAAACTTTTGGGACCTCTTGTAAAACTTAAATAACCTTTTAAGGTGTATGTTTATTAAATATTTCTTGTATGAAACTTGTTTATTATGTTTGTACTATGTGATCGATATATAGCACCCCATGTCCCTTCCGCTGCAATCCTGAAAATGGGGGTGTTATAGATTGGTACCAGAGCACAAATTATAGTGAACTAGGTCTTTTTATTTTTAAAAACCTAGACTATAATCGTTTATTTTTTTTTAAAATCATGAGCTTCCATCATCTTGTCCGATATCCATGCGCGCCTACTCCCGAGCTTCCTATTTTTCCCTCGTATATATATATACATCTTGATCATGCTATACTAGAAATAATTATAAGTGTTATAATTGTTTTCTATCTTATTCGATAATCCGTGAAATATCACTTCTTATATATTTAAATTTTACGTATAAAACTTCTTGTTGTATTAATAAAAATTTTAAATTTTGTCTAAAAATTTAATCTACACAACTCTTTGATTGCACCATTGTTGTTCATATGCGCACAATAAATATTATCATTTATACATGTAATATTTATTAAACTCTTGCTTATCGATGTAACAACCGTTATTTTACTCATTTACTTATGTCAAAACATTATTTTTATAATAACATTTCTCTCCATATTCTAACTTTATATATATATGATTTTTCAGATTTGTCATGGCACTCCCGATTCCTCCTAATCAAGCGTTAGATCTTTTGGAAGTCGAGCCAGCTCAGCCCGAGCTTGCACCCGCTCAACCTCTACCTCCACTACCTAATCACCTTCATCCCGACCTTGAGGATGAAGATGAAGAGGAGCCATTTGAGGATGAAGAGGAAGAGATAGAAGAGCAAATGTTTCAAGATGTAAGCTCCGATGAAGAAATGGATGAACCTGAACTAATTCATCCGTATGAGGCACCTGGTTCGCCTTATCCACCACCTCCACTATCGGATACTTCTTCTGATTCTGAACCGGAAACTGATGAGATTGCTACTGTAGGTACTATTACACAAGTACCACTTGCTAGACGTATGTTTCCTAGAGGTATTTATGAGAGAGGTGGATCATCCTCTTCTGCTCCTATCATTTATGAGGCCGAAGAACTCGTGCCTAGTTACATGAGGAGAGATATCAACTCTCTTTATGGAAAGGTTAAGGTACTAGAAAGGCAAATGGTGGTGAGAGAACTTGAAGGAGAACGTTCTTTATCTAGGGATAGACTTGCACATAACCGCATGAATTTACTTGATCTTGATTTGGGTTTAGTAGAACGACAACAAGATAAGAATAAGAGTGAGGTTGATGTGTTGGGGAAACGTGTTCGAGAATGGGATGATGAGGGATTAAGGGCTGAAAATAAGAAGTTAAAACATAAGTTAGAAGATGTTGAGTTGTCTCGTGAGTTTGATCGTATGACAAACGAACGTCTGGAGAAAGATCTTTATGAGATGAGGCGATGGGCCTATGATCATTGGGAAGAGATGATCCGATTGGGTTACGATGAGGAGAGATCATGTGATGTCACCGACGTGCTAGCGGTGTATGGGGAGACCTTACCACCCGAGCCACGTGGATCACCTCGTGACCATTAGTAGTTTATGTACTTGTACTTCTTTTGTTGTATCTCATGGATCACCTCGTGACCATTAGTAGTCTATGTATTTGTATTTCTCTTGTTGTATTTCGTTGTTCTTCTTCCATCTTGTAAATTACTATTAGTTAGTAACTAGTATCATCAAATGTAATGACTTCGTCATATTTTGTAATACGAACCAACAATGTATTAATCTTTTGTAATAAATGATGAAGTTATATTCTCTTAAATTCTATTCTATATTGTTGTGAAATCCTTCATATCCAATTTCCTAATGCATGACTATATTTATGTCATTGTATAAATACTCATCAAAAAATTTCTTGTGTTGTGATAGAATCATGCCACCAAAGAAGATGTCTAACGCAGAAATTCGAAAGCTAGTCGCTGACAGTGTTGCCCAGGCTTTTGTCGAGGATCGTGCCGCAAGGGCTAATGACGCTGGGGCTGCCGGTGGCGGTGCTGGAGCCGCTGGGGCTGCAACTGGCGCTATAGTGCGTGGTTGCACTTATAAACAATTTTTGGGTTGTGATCCTATTAAGTTTAAGGGAACTGAAGGGGCGGTTGGATTGATCCGTTGGTTTGAAAGTATCGAGAACACGTTCATACTTAGTAAATGCTCAGAAGATTGCAAAGTTCAATACGCCATGGGTACTATGATAGAATATGCTATGTCTTGGTGGAACTCGTACGCTCAACCCATCGGGATGGAAAGAGCCTATGAAACTACATGGACCGATTTCAAGAAAATGGCAACTAATAAGTTCTGTCCTCGTAGTGAAATAAGGTTGCTTGAAACCGAGTTTTATGATTTAAAAGTGAAGAATTATGATATCGAAACTTACATCCGGAGGTTTCAAGAGTTGAAAACTTTGTGTCCTAGTATGGTACTGGATTTCGAGAAGGAAATGGAAGCTTTTCTTAAGGGTCTTCCAAGAAGCATTAAAGCAGACGTGACATCCTCTAATCCACAAACTCTAGATGCAGCTATTGTTATCACTCAAAAGCTTATGGCTCAAGTGGTAGAGTATGGAATGGCTCAGAATGCGAACAACAATAACAACAACCATCAGCACAAAAGAAAGTGGGATGATGACAAGAAAGGAAACAACAACAACAACCAGGGTCACAACAATGATCACCATCAACAGAATAAAAGACAAGAGAATGCGAAGGCAATGACTGATGCTCCAACTGGAAAAGGTGGATATGCTGGAAATCATCCATATTGTAATCGTTGCAAGAAACATCACTCTGGTTACTGCAATGTGAAATGTACCACTTGTGGAAAGAACGGTCATATGGCAATCGATTGTAAGGGTAAGGCTACCGCTACTGGTGCTAATACACAGCCAATTATAACTTGCTATGGCTGTGGGGAGAAAGGGCACAAGAGTAACAATTGTCCGAACAAGGGAAATGATAAAGGTGAGGTGATAACTTGCTATGGCTGTGGAATGTTAAATACGAATGGGGAGATAAGGAAGAGGAAGCATTTCAATTACTTAAGAAGATGTTGTGTAGCGCTCCTATCTTGGCTTTGCCTGAAGGTAGCGAAGATTTCGTTGTCTATTGTGACGCTTCTCATAAAGGTTTGGGAGCTGTGTTAATGCAACGAGAGAAGGTGATAGCATATGCTTCCCGACAGCTCAAGAAGCACAAGAATAACTACACCACCCACGATTTGGAGTTAGGTGCTGTGGTTTTCGCCTTAAGGATATAGAGAGATTATTTGTATGGGACCAAGTGTGTTGTATTCACTGATCACAAAAGTTTACAAAACATCTTGAACCAAAAAGAGCTCAACATGAGACAGCGACGTTGGATTGAGCTGCTAAGCGATTATGATTGCGAAATTCGCTATCATCCCGATAAAGCAAACGTCGTTGCTGACGCTCTTAGTCGGAAGGAGAGGATACCACCGTTGCGAGTTAGGTCATTGGGAATGACTATCGTATCGCCGTTACCGTCTCAAATATTAGAAGCTCAAACGGAAGCGTTGAAAGCAGAAAACCGACCTGCGGAGAATATATTTGGGATAGCAGAAAACGAGAAGGGATTTGTTAAGCGTTCTGATGGGATATTATGCTTTGGAGACCGAATTTGGGTACCATTGTATGGAGGAATTCGCGAGTTGATTATGCATGAGTCGCATAAGTCAAGATATTCTATCCATCCTGGGTCTGACAAGATGTACCAGGATCTGAAAAAGTTATATTGGTGGCCAAACATGAAGGAGGATATAGCATTATACGTTAGCAAGTGTTTGACATGTTCGAAGGTTAAAGCAGAACATCAGAGACCGTCAGGATTATTGACACAGCCAGAACTTCCGGTTTGAAAGTGGGAGCGGATTACGATGGATTTTATTACCAAATTACCAAAGACGGCTAGCGGTTGTGACGCTATTTGGGTAATTATGGATCGTTTGACTAAGTCTGCTCATTTCCTGGCAATTAGTGAAGATGATAGTGTCGACAAGCTTGCGAGGTTGTATGTGAAAGAAATTATTTCTCGTCATGGTGTTCCGATATCGATTATTTCTGATCGCGACAGCCGTTTCACGTCAGCGTTGTGGCGATCACTCCAAACCGCTTTGGGGACAAGACTTGATATGAGTACTGCGTATCATCCCCAAACCGATGGTCAAAGTGAGAGAACTATTCAGACTTTAGAGGATATGTTACGTGCATGCATAATAGACTTTGGTAAAGGCTGGGAGAAGTATCTACCCCTTGCGGAATTCTCCTATAAAAATAGCTACCACACAAGTCTTAAGGCTGCACCATTCGAAGCCTTATATGGTCGTAAATGCCGTTCGCCTATTGGTTGGGCTGAGGTTGGAGATAGCCAACTTACAGGCCCCGAGCTTATATTGGAGACTACTGAGAAAGTGACTCAGATTCGTGATCGATTACAAGCAGCTAGAGATAGGCAGAAAAGTTACGCCGATCAGAGACGTAAACCCCTAGAGTTCCAGGTTGGAGACAAAGTGATGCTGAAAGTCTCACCTTGGAAAGGAGTGATACGTTTCGGGAAACGTGGGAAACTTAACCCCCGCTACATTGGACCATTTCTCATTCTGGAAAGAATTGGGCCCGTAGCTTATCGGTTGGAGTTACCACAGGAATTGAGTAAGGTTCATGATGTATTTCATGTGAGTAATTTGAAGAAATGCCTTTCGGATGAAACACCGGTGATACCGATGAAAGATATTCGTGTTGATGAGAATTTGAACTTTGTGGAAGAACCGATTGAGATTTTGGATCGAGAGATTAAGCGACTCAAGCGTAGTCGCATTCCGCTCATCAAGGTCCGTTGGAATTCCCACCATGGACCGGAATTCACGTGGGAACGTGAAGATGAGTTTCGAAAGAGATATCCAAAGCTTTTCACTTCGTAGATGGATTGTTCCGAGAGAAACCCAGGACGGGTTTCTTCTGAGGCGGGGAGGATGTGACAACTGGCAAATTAGGGAGCAATTTTAAAAATCCGCATTACTTTAAAAATCTAACGATATAAAATATGTGGAATTTATTTCCATTGGAATATGTCTATTTTGAATTGGTGACTTGATTCTATGAAATTTTATTGGGATTTTATTCGTATCGTGGATCTTTATATGAGATATATGCTATGGATATTATTTATCTCGTCTATTAGGCACTACGTTGACTCCGGCACTAGGAAAACCTAACGAGTTTAAATCTTTTGAATAATGGACGCGTTTATACGTTAAATGAACGTTTTATCTTTTATATGAATCGGAAAGTGTTTTGGGAGTTAATGGTGGCTTATAAAAATATATTTTGGCGACGTTTAATATTTTTGAAAGTAAATGATCGTGTTACGGGAAAACCGATTAGTAATAGTCACCTAAACTTAAAAGTTATTGTGGCTCAATTTGGAAACTTGAGACTTTAGGGACCAATGTGTAATTTTCGGGTATAATAACCCTTCCCCTAACCCTAACCCTCATAATATACCAAAACAAACACACCCTTTCTTCTCCCTTTGGTTAGCCGCCGGCTGCCACCCACAAAACACCACCACCGCCGACCTCCAAACAACACTACCACCACCAAACGATTCCCCATCACTT
The DNA here is from genome assembly GCA_014162995.1 of Artemisia annua. Taxonomy (NCBI): domain Eukaryota; kingdom Viridiplantae; phylum Streptophyta; class Magnoliopsida; order Asterales; family Asteraceae; genus Artemisia; species Artemisia annua. Next base: position 7,219 of record LBNU01019406.1, read on the forward strand.
CCTCTACTAGATCTACTACAACACTGTGACATTTCTAACTATCCTATTTTAATAAATTAACTTCGTTGAAAGTTATCCGTGTACATTCAATTCATTCGACCACAACTATACTATGTCCACCCTACATTTCATGTACTCCACTATTTTTTCTTTGTAATCCTAATATTAAAAAGTTACTTTCACTTTTATTTTGGGAATTAATTACTTAAAACTATCGAAAACGTATAACTACGAAAGCATTCGTAGTAATAAAGTGAAAGTTATTGAAAAACCCATCATCTACAAAAATTATATTTTTATAATTTTTACAATTGTATTTCGTCACAATGGTACCATTAAAAGTTATTTCTAATTAACCCGGTACCCGAATTCGTCAAAACTACTCAAGCTATGCACTAAACGGTACTCCGTAAATCAAAAGTGGGACAAAATTATACAAGCCACCACCTCCTCATGAGGTGGCCGGCCTTAAGGGTCCATATGGATACTTGTTATACTAAAAATTCACCAACATTTTCCCACTAACACCAAATCTCATAACACTTTTTGCATGTACTCATATTAGATCAAATAAAATTTTCCTACTCTCTTCTTGCTCCTCTCTTGGCTCGTTCCATTCTCAAGACCACAAGAAGATCAAAATTTTTGAAGAACAATAATTTACAAGTACTTATAAACATCCATTACATGGNAAATAAATTTTCATAATGTTGTTATATTTTTACCATGTTCTATTCAATTTTTATCTACATGCAAGTATATGTAATTTGTACCACTCTAATTTTATGTTTTGTTAAACTTTATGAAATATATATATATATAAGGTTTTGGTGTAGAGATTGTTTGATGTAATGTAGGAACCCATGACACCTTGAGGAGGTGTATGGTAGATTATGGGATTGTTGGAGTTGATTGATGATGAAATTGGATTAGTTATAGGATGAGAAAACTATTTTTGACATTATATATAAGCTTCTGGCCTTATTTTAAAAATACAGAAAACTCAGTAGGTTTGGACCCATTTTTGACCAAAGATAAAGAAAATACACTTTAAGATGAAGCCATGGCCGAAAGAACGGGTAAAAACGGATTTATAATGAAAAAGTTATGTTAAAAACAAGTTATACCAAATTTATTTTGAACAATTTAGAACAGCCTGGACATTTTTATAAAATTTAGAAAACTCAGCAACTCATGGCCTATTTTTGAAAAGATACTCAGAAAGTTAACAACAAAAGGAAACCATTGCAAAAAGAACGGACTAAATTGAGTTTGAAACGAGAAAGTTACGCTATAAACAAGTTACAAGTGTTTTCTTACATATCCTGAAATTGTGTTGCTGATGTAGTAAAGTTTTCCATGAAAACAGGCCTCTAACCCTCATTAAAATGTACCAACATGATAAAAATATGTTAGTACTTGTTTAGAGCTAACCGGGGATATAAAATTCTTGAAAAACGGACTTATAACGAATTAGTTATGATTTTTCGAAAGTTATTGTTTCACTAAAAATACCAACAACATGTAATATTCATTATTACCTTATACGAAGATGTAAATTATATTTTCGACAACAATATATTTTTGAGTACAAAAGAGTGGTATAAATGGCATATACATTTGCATTCATAACATCCTTATTAAATCTAAGTTAGAAAATATTCATTCATGATAGGTTGCGGCTCGTGAACGCGCCTTGTTTGCCACATCCGTTCCTTACATTTAGTTCCAACACTACAGGTGAGTTTATAGCCTCGCTTTTAATCTTTTAAATGTTTTATAAACCTCGCGAGGGGGATACATGCTAGTTTTACCAAACGAATACAAGTAGCTTTGTGGTATGCTTGACCCGAATACATGACTATAAAACATTGAGTGTCTCTTGCCAATTAAGTCCCCATCATGAACCGTTAATTTTGTGTAAACGCTAATATTATGAATATGCATATTGGGCTTTGACCAGCCTGGCCGAATGGGTAGCGCCCATCTTTCAACGGTCACATAATATTGAGAATAATGTGGTAAATGGCAAATATTACCCTACCGGGGCAAATGATAAAACTTGGTTAAGGTTCGGTTTCATGAGCTCTATGTTATAATCTGATAACCCGACAAGTACTGATCATACTTGTTACCTGATGAATAATACTTTTATTCAATTTATTATTACTAAACTCTATGAATTCACTCAACATTATTGTTGACTTTTAGCATGTTTATCTCAGGTCCGTAAGTAACCTCAGCTTGGATGGGCCGCGCAAGGAAAGATTATCAATCAAGATGGCTCATGTTTTAAATAAATTATCGTTTACTAAAATGATTAAGACTTTTAATATCTTATGTACTTTCAAACTTTGTAAACTTTTGGGACCTCTTGTAAAACTTAAATAACCTTTTAAGGTGTATGTTTATTAAATATTTCTTGTATGAAACTTATTTATTATGTTTGTACTATGTGATCGATATATAGCACCCCATGTCCCTTCCGCTGCGATCCTGAAAATGGGGGTGTTATAAACACGCGCCTAAAACTCGTGTTTTTGATCTCGTTAATCACCAAACGCGCCATCCCTTTCGTGTTTTGTTCGAGTTTTTGTGTTCCTTTCTTGTGAGACCGAAGGTAAGACGAGCCACAAGGGAGTTGTGACTCGGATTTGTATGAAAACGTGACCAAGAGGTCACGAATTTTATTTTTCGGTTGGGTTTCGATTAAAAACTAAAGAAATACGTGGGTTTATGTATAAAACGTGATAATAAGCTAGTTGGTATCCGTGTTTGGGTCGATTTGTGCTCGGATTTGTATAGATTCGTGTAGGGTCTGCTAGCCTTGATGTTTTGAATCGATTTGGTTCGAATGGTTGCAT
>LBNU01019411.1:4228-24902 GCA_014162995.1 Artemisia annua
TTATATGCGATTATTCACAAAAAGTTATGCCATATAGATACAAGAAGTCAAGAACACTTCGAATGGATAAACATTGGGTGATTAATTCTCATAAGCCTCGCGTGGAGTATATGGCATTGCAGTTTCAAATGAAATCATGTGATATGAAATCATCAGAATCTGTAGCAAAACAAACTGCTATAGATGACAATTTAAGGATTTCATAGCTATAAATTATAATCAGCACAGTTCTATTTTTGTTACATCTAATCATCGACTCCTAAGCTGATTACTCAAAACCAGTCTCTTCTATTCTAAATATCTTATCTAATCATCGACTCCTTAGCTGATCACTCAAAAACGGTCAATTCCATACTTACCCAACTTAAACATCAAAATGTCGTATATACGCAAACCATGCTTTAAGTATTTTATTGACATGTTTGTTTATATTCAGGTAAAGCATCTTCGATGCCAAGGCTGGAATTGCTTTGAACGACAACTTTGTGAAGCTTGTCTCGTGGTACGACAACGAATGGGGATACATGTACACTTGCGTCTCAATCTATATATCTAATTAACATTATAATAGTGATGTTTAAATTATAACCACTTGTTGCCATACGGTCTTGTAACACTTGGTTTTTTCTGCCCTTGTATTTGCAGCTCCCGTGTTATTGACTTGATCTGCCACATCGCCTCTGTTGAAGCCTAGATGTTGGACAGATTATTGGTGGATCTAGTATGCCGCTCTTCTTTTGTTGAGTTTTTAAATAACATGAAACTTCTAGTCGGAAAGTTTTTAGTATTTTTGGATTTTGAATTGGCATTTGATATTGTGTAATATCAAAAGATGATGCTTTTTGTTAAGAGTTATAGAGCTCGAACATATCCTTTGGAAAAGAAATTGTTCATGTTTGCTTGCTTTTTATCTGTGAATCTGTTTTATGCTGTTGATTTACCGCGCAGAATTGTTTTGCATTTATTAAGGGTGTTACAACATTTCTTCAGTTCAACCAATGTTTATGGATCAAACCGTTAGGCGGTTGCTTTCATTTTGAGTTGAAGAAAGTCAGTAATATCATCTCAACTCGAAAGCCATTAATTACTCTTATTCCTACCCAACGGTCAAACACAGAGCTCTCGGCCAAACACTTGCCACAGAGCTCTCGGCCAAACTCTTGCTATCATTTCAACTCGAAAGCCATTAATTACTCTTACTCTTATTCCTACTCAACGATCAACCGCAGAGCTTTGGACGAAGCGCTTTCTGTTATTTTGTTATGGATAAACTCTTTTTATATCAGTAAATAAACATATTGTGAAAGCAAATGTTGAATAGCACAAAAGATACATTAACAGTATTGATGCATTTGCAGTAACAAGCAAGACAAATAAAATTGAGATACGTTAAAGCCCAAAAAGATGTATCTAAATAAAAGATCAAAATACTTGAATTAAATCACTAATCGTCATAAAACTTCTTCATGGTTCTGCCAAAGAATACAAGTTCACGATACCACATACACGTATCGCAACTTGAAAGAATTTCACCTGTGTGGAAATCCCAATCCCTAAACTCGTGGTCATGGTTTTGATCTCGGCAATTTGTGTAAACTTTTTGAAGAGAACCCCGATTGTCAACCAACATATGTCGCCATTTTGTGTAAACTTCTTGAAGAGAACCCCGTTTCTTAAAAAACACCAAATTATGTAATACGGATTCGACTTTATCTCTGCAATCTCCGACATTCCAATTTCCGGATCTTGAACTCTTCATACAATTCAAAAGCTGCAATCCTTGTTTACTCGAGTCACCACCACGTGAAAGGAGAAACATCCCATACACATATGTCGCCTCTAAGTGTTTCTTTTCGCTTGCCCTCTTCAAAAACTCTAATCCAGATTCGACATTACCTTGTTTGAAATACTCCACCTGCCAAAATTCAAAACCAAACATCGATTATATTTTCAACAAAGATCTTGAATAACAGTTAACAAGCATGGATGGAGCCTGGACACAAATAGGCCAAGCGTATACACAAATTGCCCAAAAAAACTTGTTAAGTCTCAAACCGCTCTTACCATTCCGTGTCTAAATAGTGCCTCGGCATTTCCTTTTTCAAAGCAACGAGCTAGGAAAGAAAGTACTTGATCGCTCGGTCGATTCCAACTGAATATTGGAAACTTGTCCATTGAAACATATTTGTAGATATATTCATCGTTTGCTGCTTCAAGAAAATCTGTGCAACTGTATAAAAAAGATCATGCATGAAAGTTGATTAGCTTAAAGGCTTAAATATAATAAAGATTTCATCTAGCTGTTACATTATTTTTATTGTTGTTTCTTACCATAAATCTATCTATATATCTTTCATGTATAAACAAGACGGAACCACGACACGAATTGACTGTCTATTCAGGAAAAATCGAGTTCTATTTACGAAATAAAAGCAACACCGATTAAATCAATTTTAATCTATAATACTTCTAGTCTACGTTAAAAAACAACTTAATTTATATTGCTTATTTGAATTTTGCTTCATCACAATGATCTATAATCTGCATAACCATGTACGTATAAATAAGTTTATAAAAAAAGAGTATGAAACCAACCTTAGTTTAGCATTAAAAAGATCTTCGAATGAAGACGATGCAACTCGAGCAAAGATGCTAACCAACACATCTTTCGGAAGCAATTCCTCGTTCTTCGATCGAGGATAGACTTTCCCAAATCGTTTTTTGCCATGAACACTCAAACTCGTACAATCTTTGGTGATTTTTCTTGGAACACCCATTGTTTCAACACGAAAGTTGCTTTAGAAAAGTTTTTTAGAACAATTATAATTAGAAGCAATGTAACTTGTGCATGTAAATTTAGGTATAAAGTTGTGTTTGAATTGAAGAATGTTACGTGTTGTATAAGTAGTAGGATTTCAACAAGGTAACCTATTGAGAATAGGATATTTATTAAATTAAGATAAGTTATTAAGTTTTATTTTCATATAAGATTTTATAGACAATTTAACATTCGGTGAAAAATAGGAAGGTATTAGTTTTACAATATGCATGGTAAGAAAGAAAAGTTTGTGGTTATTGAAGGATAAGAAATCCAAAGTTGTTATATATAGACATGAGGGTATTTTGGGGATCTTTTTTACCATGAAGAATTTTAGTTTGTGGTTATCGAATGATAAGAAATCCAAAAGTCGTATTATATAGGGATTTTTTAGATACTTTGCTACATCTTTTATATAATAAAAGAATTACACCATTTCGGAGTTTTTTTGACAAAACAATCTTAGTGGAAAAAAAATTAGACCAATGAAAATGCTCGATTTTGACACATAGGCGAAATCAAGCAATATAATTGGTCAATAAAAAGTCAAAATTGAATTGATTTTGGTCAAACCTTAATAAATTTGGTAGAGAATTTGATTGAGAAAAAAAACACATAAAAATATAGGTGTCAAATTTATAAAAATAAAAACTTAAAAAAAGAGGAGGTAATTAATAAAACATTAGTGGTTGAATTGTAAATATATTATATGGAGTTAAGTGTAAAATTATAAATCTCCATATTTTTTTTTATAACTTTAAATAATAAACAAATAACCCTTTACACTTTATACCCCCTACACTTTATAATATGAACTTTGTTTTCAGTTACATGAGTATTAGTATTGGTTTGAGATTTTCATCCATTAAACTTACAAAATTTATAAATGTACGAATTAGTTTTAATATACATTAAATACTTTTAAAATACATATTAGTTTCAAACTTTCATCTATTAAAATATCTTTTTACTATATACGGTAAATATAAATAAGAACTCATGTTATCCTATTTAAAAGTTTAATCTATACGTACGCGGGTTTGAATATTAAATACAGTTAAATTATTATTAACGGTAATATAAATATCAAATGGTAAGTACGAGTTGCTGTGATATGAAAATAAATATACCCGATTATACTTATAACGACTCATGTAATTATTATTTAAAGTTTATATTACGGATATCCGGAAAAACATTTTTAAAAAACTTCATCAGCGCTCATTATGTGCTACTAAACTCGCACATTTTGTACAAACATGATATCAATAGTTGAAGTTAAACAACAACTTCAACCTCAACATTAACATCTATGTCAGCTAAACAAAGTTAAATCTTTCATCCAATAAAATTTTTACAAAATATTAATTGATATTAATACATAATAAAAAAACTCATGCATACTTATTAGTTGTACTTATATCATAATTTTCACGGGTAAATTCTTATATATCCATATAGTAAACAAAAATTTTAAAATAAATTTGATTTATGTGATCAAAGAACCTTTGGCCCAATAACATTATAAGGAGATACGCTCAAGAATCCAATATCAACATTAACATCTATGTCAGCTAAACAAAGTTAAATCTTTCATCCAATAAAATTTTTACAAAATATTAATTGATATTAATACATAATAAAAAAAACTCATGCATACTTATTAGTTGTACTTATATCATAATTTTCACGGGTAAATTCTTATATATCCATATAGTAAACAAAAATTTTAAAATAAATTTGATTTATGTGATTAAAGAACCTTTGGCCCAATAACATTATAAGGAGACACGCTCAAGAATCCAATATAAGGTCGATGTCACGGTTATATTTACAATTTCTGCTAACTATTTTTCTTACTTTCGTACATGCTGATGCTCTAACTTCTTAAAATATACGTAAGATTTTCTGTTTTTAAACGATAATACTATATAATTAAATTTTTCTGGAAAAACCCCGTGCGTGCACGGGTATTATAACTAGTTGAGAATTGGTTTAAAATTGTTACAAAGTTTACAAAATATTTGGGCATTTGTTCCAGATCATTGATAGTTTATTATGAATAAATTTATATTTACAGCATTTGAGCAAATGATAAAAACTTTTATAGCCTTATTATTGAACAAAAAATTTGAACTTTTTTTAAAAGAGCAAAAAACAATCAAGTTCGTGATAATAAGGCAAGAAAATTAAAGGAATTAAACTTATGAAGTTTGGATTTTGCATTTCTTTTCAAGTAATAGTAATATGGAAGTAACAATGAAGTCCGGCCCTTCCCTGGCCACCACTAGATGTACATATCTAACGAGGTTTGAACTACTTACCTCTTGTGAGAAGACCAAAAAACCAGAAAGTAATCTCGCTTATCTTACCTCCCCATGACCTGCTTGTAAGACGGTGTGGTGGTTATATATAGGAGATGGTTTCATTGTGTAGCAATCGTATGTTTGGTTATCTAACCCAATTATCGATACAGTTTAGTCAAAGTTTTTCCGATTGAAAACAACTTTGAATTAGAAGCAAAAAAAAGGCGATCAAAGATGAATAAGTTCACTAAAAACTTGTTAAGCAGCTACCGTCTATCATCCACAAACACAAGTTGGAGTGCGTACAAATTGTTGAAAATTTGAAATCCTAATAACTTAGGTTACAGAATCGTATTCGATTATTATCAAAATAGAATAACCAGAGATGCATAACAGAAGCAAAATTGTTGTTTTTGATGGTCTTCGAGAAAATGAAAAATAGCATCCATTTACATTTACAACTCGTTTGAAGTCCCATACAAGGGTTCATTGTGTTTGGCTTGATCGTTAAGAAATGGGCTGAGAAGCTATTGTGTTTGGCTTGTCTTCCATCAAGCACTAGCCTTCGCAGGTTTCTTGGAGTTGTTCTTGCGGCGCACCTTCACGAAGGCTTGATTCAATTCCTGTTTGACATATAAATCGGTTACTTGTTAGGGTGAAGCATATGATATATCAACGTAAAGTGCTACTATTATACGTTAAAGTGCTACTATTACAAAAGTATAATGGAGTGTTGTTCATTTAGTAAAACGGGTTAACAGGTTCGGGCAACAACGGATAATTTTTAGTGTGTATCATTTATGTCGGGTAAACCCATTTGACCCTTTAGAGATTACACATAACCCAAATCGACCCATTTGAAGGCAATTGGGTCAACGTTACCATCTTTAAAAGAAGAAATTATAAGGAAGTCAAATCTATATGGCACATAAGTATTACAAATATTGTCCATTAACAAGTCTTGTTAAGCATTCAAAATTAGGGTGTTTCTTAAAAAAAAAAAAGGTAGGTAACCATGTTAAATACTCATGATCGTATACTTGGAAATTAAGTAAAAACCTTTAAGACATTTACCTGACTTTGAGTTTGAGTTTGATTTTGTTCTTTACTCGACTCTTTTGAGGTCCACAACTGCTCCAAGTTGTAATAAGCCCTTGCTTTCTCGTCAAAGGCATGGACTATTAAAGAACCTAAAAGACACCCATTACAAGAAGTTATCAATGTTTAATACAATCAATATATGATCATTTTATACCTACGAGAAGTATCACACGGTAACCATGTGATAATGCACGACACAAAGTAAATAACCCTCATGCAGAATAAGATATCGTGAGCACAAAACCTGTACATAACTAACAAGTGGTCACTATCTATCTCGTTCAATTGTCTTTTCTTTAACCATCATCATGTAGGGTGCTAAATGATGATGGTCAAAGAACAGAAATTCGATGATTGCCAAAGAATAGACCAAAAGGCTACCCATGGAAGATAAGACTCCACGGAATTCGAAATGTATTTGTAAATGAGGGATCGGATAAGGGAGAATATTCATAACAAGTTTATAACAAAAAGAAATGCACATGAGCCTAGGCTGACTGACACATGTAGAAGTGGCATGGTGACGGATAAGCAGATTTAGAATTTTGGAAAGCGTTTTGGTACCCTGTCTTCTACTCTTCTTAATACTGAAAAAGTGATTTGGTAATATGGATAAACAGTAAAGGGAAAGATAAACCATTTTCGATAAAAAAGCAATAGTCGAAAGCTCCATGGGTGAAAATGTGAAATTAATATGGTTTACACAATGGATTCCCAGTCATACATTTCGTTTGCTGAATGACCATGAAAATTTTCGATAAAAAAGCAGAGAGTAAAAGAAGCAATCCTTTACGCCGTTCTCACTAAGATTTTGTGTTCTCGTATGATCCCAGCTCAGAGGCAACAAATATATTGATTTGCTTCATGTAAGGTTAACCTTATTAAGTTTTGGAATATGCCCTTAGCTGAAAAGTGTAGCCAAGGTAACACCTATTTTTAACTCAAGAAAATCCCATTTTTTATTTAAAATAAGCCTGTCATTTCATAATGTGAAACATACTCAATTTAGTCCAGTAATGGATTATGTAGGCTTTAAATCAACACATAGATCATTGGCCAAAAAAAATGAAATTTATAATATGTTGGTACTAGAAGTTTAAAAGGGTCCTTTGATCTTTCTATTCCTTATCATCGGGTCGTTACCTTTTTTTACCCAATACAAAAGAGAATTCGTTTCCATAAGAAAAATATTAACCTGAATCGATGACGATCCAGTTTCCACCTTCCTGCCCTTCTACACTAGGCAGCAACATTCTCTTAGCTCCTGTTTGCTTTTGCTTGACCTGCTCCCAATATCAAATAACTAATAGTCAACATTTGATAATCAGGTGCACTTTAAATTTTAGTAAGAAAGGATAACTGTTGAGGTGGCTTTAAATCAAGAGCATACAGATTTCTAGCAGCTTTTAAAGTGGTCCGTATCAGTTAGAAAATCCATTTAATTTACATATAATTATATATGTAATAATTCGGAATGTATAATTTGCATAGTTGGGAGATTTGAGAAATTTAACTATTCACAAAAAGCTATGCCATATAGATACAAGAAGTCAAGAACACTTCGAATGGATAGAGATTGGGTGATCAATTCTCATAAGCCTTGTGTGGAGTATTTGGCATTGCATTTTGATGTTTAGATTGGATATATATAGAATTATCCCACTCAAAAATACTGTAAACGTATAGTGGGTGTTTAGGATTGCTTATCTACTTCAAAATAAGTGTGTATCAAACTGGGTTATTTGATATACCTATTTACTATGAGGCTTTATGGGATAGCTTATGTTTCTGCTTAACTGCTTATCTTCTTAAATATACTTTTTGGGATTTTTATTTTTATTTTAATAAGTATACAAATCTAAGCACTATCTCCTAAAGTGCTCTTCTTTAAGCTGCTTATAAGAGCACCCGCAACAAGGAATGATCACCATTGCGGTGATGTCATGGACAAGGAACTCGTGCCCCCGAAACCGAGCAAACAAAGCCTTTCTCTTCCTTTTTTTAGCCGATAAAATGGTTAGTGGTGGGCAGAGACCACTTACCACTTTGGATTAAAAAAATAGCTATCCTAAACGCCTAACACCCCCAGTAAAATATGTAAACAAACTCATCTGAAATCCCAACATTCTACATCGCTCATCTATAAATGCTTATTTCACTCTAAGGGGGTGTTTGGTTTTGCTTATTTTACGGGCTTATGAGCTTAGTTCTCATTTTTCTGGGATTATGTCATAAGCCCAAAAATAGAGCTTATCAAAATTTCAATAAACTTGTAAGTGCATCAAATAAGCTTATATGTGGGCTTATGGGCTTATTTGATTTCGGTTTATATTTCATAAGCCCTAATTTTTTTCGGCTTATTTTGAGACTTGTGGGCTTATTATTATATAAGTTTATTATAATATGATAAACTCGTATAAGCCCACCTGTTTCAAAATAAGCCGAAAATTGGGGCTTATGAAATGTAAACCGAAATCAAATATTCAAATAAGCTCATAAGCCCACATATAAGCTTAAACAAACACCACTGTATAAATGCTTATTTCACTCTAAGAGGGTGTTTGTTTTTGCTTATTTTACGGGCTTATGAGCTTATACAAAATTTCAATAAACTCGTAACTCGTAAGTGCATCAAATAAGCTTATATGTGGGTTTATGATTATATTTCATAAGCCCCAATTTTCCGGCTCATTTTGAGACTTATAAAATGCTCATTGCTCACCGCTCACCGCTCCAAAAAGCTCTACACCGCTCTGTGCCAAACATACCCTATATTTCATAAGGCCCAATTTTCCGGCTTATTTTAAGACTTACAAAAGCCCTCAAGTTTCAAAATAAGCCGGAAAGTTGGGCCATTTATGAAATATAAGGCGAAATCAAATAAGCCCATAAGCCCACATATAAAACCTTAAACAAACACCTAGACTAATAAAATAAGCAAACACACATATTTCAATCGAATTAATTGAAAAAAAAAAAAAAAAGTTACCTTGTAAATAAGGGCTTGAGCAATATTACGAACATGCCACTGAGACTTACCAGTAGCGACAACAACAAAACTAGTAAACTCATTTTTATTATTAACTGGAATAACCCTGACGTNAATAAAACAAAAGACTTATTGGGAATTTTACATTTCAAAAAAATCAATTCATTCCTTATTTAGTAATTATATTTTTAATTTGATTTTTCTTTTTGGATTTTGAAAAATAATTAATGCTAATTATTTCCTAATTTGCTTCACAAATCATAAAAAAGCGTTTTAATTCGTATTTCAATTATGCTGGGAAAAAAACCAAAATACGCATGTACTTTCTGGCTATTTATTGATAGTTATGGACTAAATATGAAAAAAGAAAACAAAAGGTTTTGGGAAATGGGTTTTGGGTGTTGTGGATTTGGGCTGGAGGAGTTAAATGGGTTTCTTTCATTAGGCTTGGTAAAATTTGGTTCTGGATCCGAAAACTGACTCGAACCGACAAACCGCGACTAAAATAGGTCGAACCAAACTGACAATATTCGGTTCGGTTTCGGTTTGTGTCGGGTGAAAACACTTTTTTTTGGTTAAACTGGCCCGAACCAACCTTATTCGATTCTGTTTCGATAGCTATTTCTCGGTTCGCATGTTTTCCTTTTTCGGTTTTCGGGTTGGGTTTGACCCGTTGCTCAACCCTACATAAGACAACTATATAACATTGTTACTCCCTCATTCCCAAATTAATAGTCTACATTTTTTTAGAATGTCTCATTTTGATAAATAGAAGAGTTTATCGAGTTTATCATATTACAATTATCAGAAATTATTATTACAATCTTTAAAAGAATAAATGAATTAATTAGTTAATGGTAAAATTGTTATTCAGCAAAAAATAAGAGAGGAAAAGTTATAACAAATATGTTTTTGTTATTATTATTATTATTATTATTTTGGTCAACGGACAATTATTCTAAAAAGGATGTGTATTTATTTATAATGTTAACAAAAATAGCTAGGAGACCTGCACACATGCTTAGTTTTGTGTCTAATTTATGTCATTAGCCCGTTGAGTTAATATTTTGGTCATGTTGTTGTCAACCGAAGGGAGTTTTCCAGAGGTGCATGTAAAGCGGCTGTAAATCATATAAAATTTTTACTTCGTCGTGTAAAATGCGGTTAAAATTTATGATTTTTATTATATGTACCATGTTCAATTTATATATGTATTATAGGTATTCTTTGAATTTTAGGAAATCATGAAAAATTTTAGTCTAAGTTCGTCACTAGTTATTCCAACCTATATATTAGACTCCCCAGAGTGGTTGGTGAGCCACTCACTATTAGTGCAAACTCACGTGTGACCACCAAAACCGAAGTCCAAGGTCACGGCCAAATTGCATTTGAATGGTGAGCCAGTCACCACAATGAGTGTGAAAAATGTGAGGCCCAATTTTAAAAGTAAATCTTCGTTGTGTTTTTATAGACCAATTGAAAAAATGTGGGGCCCAAGTCTTTCTACCTTTTTTTTCATATCAAAACTCAGGAACAAAGCGTGTGGCCGTGTGGATGTTGCAATTGCAATATGATTTGACCACATGAAGTAATCCTGTGAGATGACCCAAGCAAATAATTGTCGAATACTCAGTAATTCTCAATATTAATCAAAGATGTCCGTGTAACATCACAATGTAAAAATAGTATGTCTAGTGGATAATTTTAAAATTATAAATCATTTCCTTGCTCAAAGTTTAACAAAACGACATGGAATTCTTTTTAAATTCTCTTGTAAACCTTACAAAGTCATGGAAAATTTATGGTAAAAAAAAGTTAACCAAAACATAAACATTCTGTTGGAAAAATGGTTTTTTGCAAAATGAGTTTTTGCAAAATTTTGACACTATTTAATATATATATATATATATNGTTGGTCTTTGCCAACACCGAGTTGCGGGAGGTGTGGTTGTGTGGGTGTGTGTGATTTTGGTTGTTGTGGAGTATATTTGGGTAGTGATGTTGGTTGTGTTATTATACTACGCTGATGGTTGTGGAGAGGGAATGTGACGTGACGCCGAGTACTAGCATAAGGGGTGTTTGTTTGGGCTTATCTAGGGGGTTTATAGCTTATGAGCTTATATAACTAAAAATAGCTAAATCAAGTGTTTGGACCAGGGTGCGTCTCGGGACACCCATGAAATTTTGTGTTGCAGTGTTAATTTTTATGAGAATCCTTGATTTTTCATAAATGCACCCTATACATAAAAATTGTGTTTCTAGTTTTGTATAGTTTTTCATAAATGCACCTCAATATGTGCTATGCTTTCATCTTCCGTCCCTGTGTTTGGTTAAACTTTTATGGTTAGGCTTATGAGTTTATAAGAGTAGGTTTTGATAAGCCCAAAATTTGAGAGAAAATGCTATGTTTACCCAAAATTTACAAAAAGAAAATCCACACACATGTGTCGTGAAAGAGAAAACATCATACAACATGGTCCAACTCACTTGCCACATATGCTTGTTAGATTTTTTTTTGGTTAAAGTTTAGGCATTCCTCAATTTGAGGAGGGGTGAGTTTATGTAAGGGTGTTATAAGACTTTTATTCCCTTGCAGTACAATTTTACGTGTTTATATTGCACGTTTTGGTAATTTTAGCTCACTATGTATTTGACCACACTTGTGTTGGAAAGATGGTTTTTTGCAAAATGAGTTTTTGCAAAATTTTGACACTATTTAATATATATATATATGTTATATATATTTGTATTTCTTGGTAGCTTCGCGTTCTCCTTGACGAGAGCTTCACAACGAGCTAAAATGTGTCAAAAATAGAGTTGAAATGAATGAGATATCGTGTCTCAAAGTGAGGCACGTGAAACACAATATATGGGAAAAATGTTACATCCCACATCGCCCAAAACATGAAGTGAAACCTTGTTTATAAGGTAATCTTGATATTGGCTATCAAATTCTTTTAGTTGGGTTTTACTCCCACACTACGCGCGCGCAAGGGGGGTGCAGATGTTGGGATTTCTGGGCCACGAATGCAGCTCCGAAACCTCGCATACGTGCGTATGTTTCTGTAAATCTATTTAAGGAATAGATTTAACTTATTAACAAAGTTATGCTTAGCCTATAAATTAAACCTTATTCTCGTTCAGTTGGGGCATTCAGAATACGCAACTCTTACAGACGAATTCCAGCAGTTATCTTCGATCAGAAACACGCTAAGCTTCAGTGACTTTTCAGGCAAGTGTGTCTAGTCCGGCTGTGCAACAGCTTTGTACGTTGTACCCTGAGAAACAGACGGCGAATCTGTTTTAAGGGAATCGTATTAAACACGAGCCTCGTGCCTTGACTGACCTTTACTGCTTTGTTTAATTTTCGTTCTTAGAGTCTGTCTTCTGCTTCTACTTCATTCTGTCTGCTGATTAATTTTCTGTTATTTAATTATTGTTATCTATAATCTGATTTATTAATAAAACTGTACACCGTTTCCCACACATTCTAAATCTAAAATTTAATATGTGTGTTTAGTTGAGAGGTCTGGGAAAGAGGGAATGATGGATATTCTTTAATAATATTCATAGTTCATAGTCCATACTATTTTTTATGCCAATTGTAATTCTAAAACTTATATTAAACAAATTAATAAATTAAAACCTATGTTCTTACTTTAGGTGAACACAACACTTGTCAGCATAAAACAACGTGAACCATCAAGTAGTTAATGCAATTTATTTGTAACTGAGGTTACATGTCATTGTACTTAGTCGAAATAATTTTGATCTTAAAGAGGTCTTTTAAATATTGATTGTTACTTTGACAATTTGTATGTCCTTTCACTTCAATTTCTTTTTCGATTTTGATTTTTCCCGTTTGTTTATTCCATCTTCTTTACATGTAGTTGCTTATGGTTTGAACTTTGAAGTTTGAACTTCAAATTATACCGACGCGTTTTTTGCTTTTTGAAACCATAACATTGTCGAATTTTAAAGTACAAAATCAAGATCTTAACAACCACCCGTTAAACTATTCCAACAAGGAATTATAACCGTTTATATTTATAACATAAAATATTATCGTATTTTTATTTTATTTATTTATTTATTTATTTTAACTAAACGACAAATATTTTTGTATTGAATATAGACGTGTTAAAATTTGTACCATGTCATGGCTATGAAACAAGCTTGTAACAAATAAAAAGAGAGAAAACATATTGATTGCTAAAATAGCTAGACAAAACGATAGACTAGGTATGCTTAGCAATAGTTAGCATGGTGTTATCGTCTTTTAATATCTTCTCAACTTCTTCTATTTTCAACAACTTTGTTAGTTTGTTGTTTCCATTGGCGGTGTTTGGTTCGTTGATTAAGGATGCACATAAGGCTGCCCACAATAAGGACCGAGACCGACTCGGTCGGCATCGGTCGTCTCGGTCGTCCTTGTTGTGGTGATTTGGTCGTCGGTCGACAAAAAACCTAAATGGGTCGTGGTCACGATCGACGATCGCCAACTTTCGTGTGTATTTTTTTTTTCTTTTTAAATGTTTAGAATAGATTTTGTGTGTGTATTTAGTGTGTGTTTCGATTTGGAGAAGATGATGTTTTAGTGTGTGTTACTGTGTTAGCATGTGACGTTTTATTAACCTTTTTTTTTTTTTTTTTTTTTTTTTNCTCTCACGTCTTTTAATATCTTCTCCACTTCTTCTATTTTCAACAGCTCTTCCGTTAGTTTGGTGTTTGGTTGGTTGATTAAGGATGTGCAGAAGGATCGGTTAAGATTTGACGACCGCCTTGAGATTGATTGTCTTAAAGATTGTAACATGATGGTGGTGGTGGTGGTGTTTGGTTGTGTGTGGTGGTGGTGTGAAATGAGGTTTTGGGAAATGGGTTTTGGGTGTTGTGGATTTGGGCTGGAGAAGTTAAATGGGTTGGGTCCATTTGACTTTAGTATAATTTTTGGTTCTACTAATCAGGGGTGTTCATCGGTTCGGTTCTCGGTTAATCGGTTTATTCGGTTCGGGTTGTTCGGTTAAAAAAAATTTTGGGTCATAACCGAAAACCGAACCGAACCGAAAATATCTATGACCAAACCGAACCCTTCGGTTCGGTTATGGGTCAAAACCGAAAACCGAAGTTTGTACTTGAATTACACTATTTTTTTTTTAAATTTATATATATACTTTGGGCAAAAAAAATATTTCAAGCATAAAAAAGTGTTTTTTATATTAGTATAAAATTTTAATGGACATTTTTTATATATAAAATAAATAAAAAATACATATATATATTTATATAAATTCGGTTTTCGGTTCGGCTTTCGGTTCAGATAGCCAAATCCATATCCAAACCGAAAACCGAAATTTTAATTCGGTTCGGTTCGATTTCGACAAGTTCGGTTCGGTTAAAAGTTCGGTTCAGTTTTTTTCGGTTCAGTTTTCGGTTTATTACCCAAACCATGAACACCCATACTACTAATCCTAAACTCATAAGATAATTTGATCATGAGCCCATGATATGAAAGCTTTGAACATGTTGATGCTATAAGGTTTAGACTCCGTAGGGTGTTCATGGTTCGGGTAATAACCGAAAATGGAATCAAACCGAAAAAAACTGAGCCGAACTTAAAACCGAACCGAACTGAACTAAAAATTTGATCATGAGATCATGAGAATGATATGAGAGCTTTGGATATGTTGTTACTACAAGGTTTAGAGGTGAAAAAGGAAAAAACAGAAAACGATCCGATTCGTAAAAAATCGAAAACGGTTTGTGAAAAACCGAACCGTAGGTTTAGAAACCGGTTTGCATTGTTTGTTGTCAGCCTAAACTGGATCGGTTCTGAGTAAAAATGGTTTAAACCGAACCGATTCTTGGTTTAAACCAGACATTTCCTCTCCCAAAACCGGACCGGTTTTAGGCAAAACCCGGTTTTTGACTATTTGACTAAAACTGAAAGCGCTTTTTAAACCGGTTCCGTTTTTTAAAAACAAAAACCGAAATGTGCACCTCTAATAAGGTTAGAAGGTAACAATTTTTTTTCTTCTTTTCTATGATGATCAAATTGACACTGTCACAAGGGCGGACCTATGTAGGGGTAGAGAAGGGTCCCGGCCCCCCTCTCCCCAAAATTTGCGGCACCTAGTGTAAATATTATAGGTTTTAGGGGTAATTTAGTTGAGGTTAAAAAAAATCTCCGATTCGGCCTCGAAAATAAATTCGGCCCCTTAAAAAAAGTTGTTTTAGTTCCGCCACTGCACTGTATATTGTACTTGCATATGCTACTTGACAAAAATGTTACCCTAAAAAATAAATAAATAAATAAATAAATAACGTTCTTACTTTAGGTGAACACAACACTTGTCAGTATAAAACAACGTTCACCATAAAATAATTAATGCAATTTATTTGTAACTGAGGTTTGAAGTCGATGTACGAGTCGATATACTGTTGATTTTAAAGAGGTTTTTTAAATATTGATTGTTACTTTGACAATTTGTATGTCCTTTCACAGTTTCACTTCAATTCTTTTTCGGTTTTGATTTTTCGTGTTTGTTACAATCTGCTTATGGTTTGAACTTTAAAATTATGACGAGTTTTTGCTTTGCGAAACCGTAACGTTGTCAAATTTAAGTTCAAAATCGAGATCTTAACGACCGCTGGTTAAACTATTCCACCAAGGAATTATGATGTACTCACTATAGATAACAGACGAGTATCCGTGTATATCAACAGGATTTATAGCGGCAGATAGTTTTAGTCATAAAAAAAATTTATGGGTTATAAATGAAAAATAATAAAAGTTTGAGGATTTGGGGATTTAAAGATAATGTTTTGAAACCCGGTTCGACCTGCGTGATTCAACCGTTCCGGTCGAAAACCGGGTCAATATAAACCGGGTCAACCCGAAGGGTTGGGTCGAAAAAACGGGTCAAATTAAACCGGGTCAAACCACCAGGTTTTAAGCGTCTCGCGTCAACCCCAGTTTTCGATGTGTATTAATAGTTTACTTTTGAAACAAATGTGTATTAGGGCCTGTTTGGTAAGAGCTTTTTGAGGAGCTGTTAGCTTTTTATTACAAAAATAATCTTATCTAAAATAAAATTTGAAATTGCTTATAATTAATTATTTTAAAATTTCCTTTTTATTTTTTTTTTCTAAATTTCACTTTCTTTACTTTTGACTTTTCACTTTGACCATTTTTATTTTATAAATAGTATAGATTGTAACCGTATATATTTATAACATAAACCATCGTCGTAATGTTTCATAATTAATTGTTTCAACATTTATTTTTTTTATTTTTTTTTCACGTTTCACTTTCTTGACTTTTCACTTTTCATTTTGATCATTGTTATTTTATAAATAGTATAGATTATAATCTTATATATTTATAACATAAACCATCGTCATAGTGTTTTTTACTAAACGGCAAATATTTTTGTATTGAGTATAGACATGTTAAAATCTGTATCATATCACGTAATGTTCAAGATATGAAACAAGATTGTAACAAAAGAAAGAGAGAAAACATATTGATTGCTAAAATAGCAAGACAAAAAGGATAGATTAGGCATGTTTATCATGGTGTTGTCATCTTTTAATATCTTCTCGACTTCTTCTATTTTCTAACAACTTTGTTAGTTTGTTTTTTCCATTGGTGGTGTTTGGTTCGTTGATTAAGGATGTGCATAAGCATTTGTATTGGTTGAAGGATGATAGCGTACAGTGTCTTAAGGATGGTAACATGATGATGATGTTTGGTTTTTGACGGCTCGGTTCAGTTTCAATTTTTGGTTTTGTGGGTATTATGTGATTTGTGAACACCCTACCTTTTACCTCTTTTAAAACTAAATTAGCATACAAATAACGGCTTGCCAACAAAAGAAGATATTTTTAATAAGGGATAATTATTTGAAAATGTCTCTAACTTGACAATTTTTTTCAAGTTCTCTATAGAATAGTGTGGTTATCTTTTTATTTTGTTGTTCTAAAAGGCGTGTAAAAGCCTCGTAAATGCGCGAAGCTTGGTCATGCCGCCACGACATGCTTGATGTCGTCTTATACCTCGTCTTTTTTTAAATTCGATATATATGAAATATAATATAAATATATAGATATTTTCATATTTTGTACCACTTTATGTAACACCTTATAAACGCAAAAGCTTCGCCTTAGCCGCTAAGGCGTGAGTCTTGGTTATGCCGTCACGCCTCGCGCTATTTATAACCTTGGCTGTTATAATATAAAAGTTTTAAATTTGGACTTTTGTGTGTATTTTGTTCATGTGCAATGACTAACACCTTCATTGTTAATAGGGTACTAAAAGTACATAATAGTAAAATAGTCATAAAGACGCACAAAAGTCCGAATTTAAAACTTTGGTGTTATAATAGCAAAAAAAAAAAGNAGTCTCTTAGTCAGTCTCTTATATTGGTTCTATACTTTTAGACATTTCTTCTATAATAGATACGAGACTAGATAGGTATCATACAAACTAGAAGGTACTCGTACAATGCGGCGGCGGGTACTTTTAGTTTTCTTCAATTTTTTGTTTTCTATTTTCTATTTTCCTTTTTTCAGTTTTTCTGTTTTCAGTTTTTCTGTTTTCCAATTTTTTAATTTTTCATTTTTCATTTTTCAGTTTTCAGTTTTTCAGTTTCCAATCTTCAGTTTTCAGTTTTCAATTTTTGTGTTTTTCAGTTTTCCAATGTTCCAGTTTTCCAGTTTTTGCGTTTTTCAGTTTTCAGTTTTTAGTTTTTTATTTTTCAATTTTCAGTTTTTGCTTTTCTGTTTTTTGTTTTTGTTTTTCTGCAATTAATGTTAAAATCCTTCTTCATTGAAATCTTTCAATAATTAGCAAGTAAAAAGTCTAAATTTTAAGTATTTCTAATTATTAAATAGTCACAAATGAATTAGAATTTAGTTAAAGATAATCTATGCAGATAAAGTTTCCATGAGCCGTTACACAACAAGAGCTTTTGTGATGCTTGTTTATAAGAACCATGATAAACTTCGTGCTTTTGTCAATTGTCATGAGCTAAGAGTCGTGATGTGTTTTTAGTATCGTAAATTTACGGGTTAATTTAAGCCTATGCCAACATTTGAAGTTTCTCATGTGCCTATTCAAATATTCAATATGCAATAAATGGAAGTATGATAAATTTTCGATTTATAACCTTTGTACCTTTTCATATGACTTTTAATGGAGGTTGTTGAAATTGCAGGATGATTTGACCACATGAAGTAAATCCTTCCCAAGCAAATGTTTGTCGTGCTAGAATAATTCTTCATATTCCAGGTTGTTATAACATAACATCACAATTTTATTTGTCGTGTAAATTATTTCCTTGTTCGAAATTCAATAAAATGACATGAAATTCTTTTTTCTTTACAAAGTCATAGATATATATTTGGTTTACAAAAATAAATACAACAAAGTTAAGCAGAACATAAACATTTTAAAACTAAAATTTAAATATATAAAAAAAAAAATGTTCTTACTTTAGAGCCCTCGATATGGTGCACATTAACGTGCCAAATGCACCCAAAACCAACCATTGGCGTGCCAAATGCCATACCAGGCCAAAATGCTAAACTTGTGTTAATGGGACTTGAGCTAGTGAAATATTATTTTATTTTTATTTTTAACTTTTTTTTTGTGAGTGAGTGGCTATTTGTAGTGGGGTATTCTGTCTTACCAAATAACATGTCAGTAGTGTGTGTTATTAGGGAGGGATGTTTGACTGATTGATATGGTATTGAGAGGTGATGATATAACGCCGAGATGACATACCAATAACGTGTTAACCGTTTCAACTATGTCTGGTGCTTTTAGGTGAACACAACACTTGTCAGTATAAAACAACGTGAACCATCAAGTAATTAATGCAATTTATTTGTAACTGAGGTTAGAAGTCAATGTACTCGTCGACATAATTTTGATCTTAAAGAGGTTTTTTAAACATTTTGATTGTTACTTTGACAATTTGTATGTCCTTTCACTTTAATTCTTTTTCGATTTTGATTTTTCGCGTTTGTTTATTCTATCTTCTTTACATGTAGTTGCTTATTATGGTTTGAACTTCAAATTATATCGACGTGTTTTTGCTTTGTGAAACCATAACATTGTAAAATTTTATGTACAAAATCGAGATCTTAAAAAACACGGTTTAAACTAGAGATATCATAAACATATATATTTGTAACATAAACCAATGTCGTATTATTTTTTACTAAACGATAAATATTTTTGCAGTGAGTGTAGACCTGTTAAAATCTGTACCATATCACGTAATGTTCGAGATATGAAGCAAGCTTGTAACAAAAATGAGTGAAAACATATTGATTGGTAAAATAGCTAGACAAATGTATAGATTACGCATGTTTTAGTATAATACATGTTGTCATCTTTCATATAATAGAACGAATTAACTAGCTTTTATGTTATAATAATTACGTACATTGCTTTTAAGATATCATAAATATATACATGATGTTTGGATGTATGCACGTATAACCTGATAACTTGATTTGAAGTTTGGATGATGCGTTTGTGGTATTTATAAATTGATTATAAAGGTTATCGCAATAGCACATCGGTCATATCCTTGTTGTTACCTTAGCACTACATTACTATAACCTTCACTACTTACTCATCGTTTTTACCAGCAGTGGTCATGTATTACCACTGCTTACCACGTTAGGGGAAAAAAAAGGAGGGGGAATACTTGTTTTGCTCGACCCATAACCACGAAGACCACACCACGAGCTAACGTTGAGCCACTTTGACGCCGAGCCATTTTAACACAATCGCGTATGCTCCAACCAAAACTTTATATTATCTAATGTCAAAATACCTAGTTTTGTTGGATAAAAGTAAAATATAAAGAATAAATGTAGTAAAAAGAAGTATCAAATTCTATTTTTCATTATTTTAGCAAAATAAGCACTTAAATGAATTTATTCTAGAGTTACTTGCAAAAATCGTCCCTATGATTTGGCAAACTTGAAAGTTCAATCTCTATCTTTTTGAAAGTGCAATCATCGTCCATGTGAAAAACTTACAAGAGCATATTTGGCCCCTGACTAATATTAAATTACTAAACGACCATCTTCATCATCACTTTCACTTTGATCACTGTGAGGGTAATTTAGTTATTTAACTTTAGCCAGGAACCAATAGTGCACTTATAAGTTTTCCACAAGGATGATGAGTGCACTTTCGAAAAAATAGAGACTGAACCTGCAATTTGGCTAAACCACGAGAAGATTTTTACAATTTACTATTTATTATCTATATATATTATAGCGCACATGAAACGGCGTAGTTTCATGAAACGACGTAGTTTCATGTACAACTTTAAAGATGAGCCCAAATTCATAGTTTTAGTCACGCCCACAAAAAAAAAAAAAAAAAAAAAAAAAAAAAAAAAAAAAAAAAAAAAAAAAAAAAAAAAAAAAAAAAAAAAA
>LBNU01019411.1:25083-42702 GCA_014162995.1 Artemisia annua
AAAATTGACAAAACCAAGGTGATACACTTTGATTCGACATGTAATATGTATCAGGTTAAGGTGATACACTTTTATTCGACATGTAAATTTATGATTGTGTATCACTAATCCAAACTCATGTATCAGTTGGTTATTAGTTTCTAAAATGTTAATTCGTATTAATATTTTATTTTTTGTATATTATTGCTAATATGGTTATTTATAAATGTTTTTAGTGGTTGTTTAGACTAGATCTTATTTTTACAACTTTAAGTTTGATCTCACATTAACCTTCCCCTATATATATATATATATATATATATATATACACATCGACGACAAATTAACCCTACCACAATGCATGAATGCCTATCTAGTCGTTCTATATATCAAGACACTCATAAGAAGCTATTGTTGCCTTTTAACTCGTTTGGACTTTTTAGGCTAACTTATATAACTATTGAGTTAAATTTTTTATTTTTTATTTATTTTATTTTTATTTATTTTATTTATTTATTTATTTTTATTTTTTCACAGATTGGGGCAGTGAATTGACATTATAACTTTTTGCCTTTTTGGTATATAATTTCCTTTAAACACCATAATGAGCATTGAAACTTGATGAAATTTAGTTAGAAAATGAAATAACATGGCACATAAATATTGACCATGTTTTATGTTTACGGGACCATCAATGATTATCAAACTTGTTTTGAAGAAAATTAAAAAGTTTACATGATAAGTAATCATGCATTTAAAGGAAATATAAATATGTATTAAAAATCTCCATAATTGTAATAAGAAAAGTTAAGTAAGCTTTCGCCATCTTTGGTGGTTGTTTGGTTTAATGGAATGTGTCAACTTTTATATTCCATTCTTGAACTAATTGACTAAATTAATTAATTCACAATAGCATATTAGCATATGACATTAAGGGCCAATGATTATTTATTATATTACACTTATGAGTGTATATTAAAAGTTATGTTTTATTCTTTAAACATTTTAGGTTTATTGCTAGTATTTTACACTAATACTAAGCATTATATGTCGTAACATTGTCCTTACTAAAAAGTGATGCTACATCAACATACAAGTGATTACAACATTAAACGTTTCCTAACACTAAAGACTCAACATATAAAACACTTAAACATGTATACATTTAGCGTCGTCACTACAACTTTGCTCCACAACTTTTACGATAACGCCAGACCTAATATGGTCACGTAAGTATTGTGAAGCTTTAAAGCCAAAAAAGAACACTAACACTATTGTAAAGACATTGTCCAAGTTAAGTAATCATGAACTCAAAACGAACATTGCAGTTGAATTTAACATGGTGTTATTAGGCTGAGTAACCATGATTACTTAAATTTACAATTACATCTGCATCGTGTGCAAGCGTGTTGATATAGATAAATACTTCACAATGACCCTTAATTTGATTATGTTAGTTATCCCTGAAAAACTATTTCATAAATCTTAGTTGTTAAAAAGCTCAACATGGTTAGGGATTTCAATGTAGGCGTTCTTGAAGTAAATCGATTGTTTCTATCATAGGACTAAGTTATACGCCTCGTCATGTTTTGTACTATCAAGATATAATTTCTTTTGAAAGATACAATCAAAATATAATTGGTGATTAATTTTTCTCTTTATGAACTGATTACTACATGAATTCATATGGTGATATTTCAAGTGTACATCATCAATAATTCAATACAGTTATGTGTTTTGTTGGAAGTTTACATCTATGTGTTTTGTTGGAAGTTGGAACATCTCATAAATCAGGCATTAATTTGTTCTTATTAAACTAAACCATTATTTGAAAATTGACCCACCTAAAACTTTTTTTAGTTCGATTTCATTTAATTAAGTTGGTGCTTGATTCATGAGTAAGATTATTCGAATTTTTAAGTCTATAATTTAAACAAAACCACATTTAACTATCGTTGTGTCGGTGTTTAAGCATGTATTATCCCAACGCAATTTCTTTACACACAAAAATTAAGAGATTACACGAAATAAGTATGTTTAATTTCAACTTTTCTGATTTATAGTTAACAACTCAACGTTATTTAAAAACTTGATATTTACAAAAATACTGTTTATGATATTTACAAATATCGGGCCGAAACAATATTTGTGTAAATATCACATTTAACTAAACTTTTGTGAAGTAGGAAAACCAATATTTAACCATCAAACAAATTAATAGAAAAATCACATTTAACTACTACCTCCGTCCCAAAATTATTGTCCCCTATTGACTTTTTCGGTCTTTCTTTCTCAACTTTGACTATAAATATTTTTGATTGTGTTATACAATTTTTGATAAAAATTATACCAAATGAAAATACATTTAAAACTCAATCCTTTCATATATTTTGTATTAAGTATTATGTAATACAAACAAAAATACTTATGGTCAAAGTTGAAAAGTAAAGACCGAAAAAATCAAAAGGGGACAATAATTTTGGGACGGAGGGAGTAATTTTTTTTGAACAAAACACTTAACTAAACTAGAAGTGTATATTATATATGAACAAGTGAACAACAACTAACATGCTGAACCTAAACACAAAAAGTACAAAACCAAACTACCTTTTTCCTTTTCGTTTTTCTTTAAAATCTTTAACAATTTATTTAAAATTAAAAAAATTAAAAATTTAGTATCTTGTAAAACGCGCGTTTGGTTTGCTGCTATGAATGACAATGAATATGAGTTTGATAGTAGTGGTGCGTCCCTCACCTATGAAAGATCCATACCTAGCTCTTTTGATGTATATAGAGTATAGATTATATCTATCACTCATTACCATAGTGGTGGACCACCTCATCTTAAACAAACACCTTTAATAATTTTCATAGTTACAGTCTAATTCCTATAGTAGGTTACCAAACGCACCCAAAATGCTCTTCTATATCTATATCTATATCTATACTACATATAAAGAGAAAATGGTCAACCTTGAAAAGTGAAATCTTGAAAGTCAAGGGTGAGAGAAAATGAATTGTGTAATTAATACTCTTATTAAAACACCCCATAACTTAAAAGTATAATAATTTATTCACATTGTACAACCAATTAAAAGCATATCTATCAAATTAAAAACAATCAATTAAAACACCCCTTATTAAAAAGTACAATAAAATTTTCACAATATACAATTTAAACAAACTACAACATAATATTAAATATAAAATAATTAAACACGCTAATTAATGTTATTTTTAAAACACCCTAAAATAAAAAGTATATGTTATTATAAACATTATACAAATTAATAAAACACACAAAACTTCATACAAGCTAACAAGTTGATGCTGCATATAGTTTTGAAAATTGGACCGGACCAACGGGTTCAACTGGGAAAAACATATAGTTTTGAATACAAGGACTAATACACGACGGGTTCAGTTATTAAAAGCATGACTCGGTTTAAATTGATCCGTTTTTCGACCAGAACGGTTCAACCGGGTTTCAAAACATTATGTTTAATCTCCAAATCTTCAAACTTTTATTAGAGGTGGCAAAACGGGCGGGCACGGGCACGGGCTAAAACGGGCACGGGCTAAAACGGGCACGGGCTAAACGGACAAATTATAAATTGGGCCAAACAGGCACGGACTAAAACGAGCAAATTATAATTCAACTATTAAAACATTCCGAACAGTCCTATAAACCCCTTTAATTCATCTTGTAAAAAAAAATCCAGCATCTAAGTCTTAACTATATTTAATTATTTTTTCTAAAAAAAAATAAAATAAAATCTGACTGCAAATTTGAGAAAATCTGCTGGGACAAATGAATAAAAATGCAATTAATTATATCTATCAATTAATAGATTATTAAATAATTATGCATAAAATAGTTGATAAATGAGATAAATTAAAATTAAAATAGTTCGAATGTTTTATAGTTACCAGTGACAAGTGAATTGGTCGGAAAAAAAATGAGAGTAATTGCTTGGACGTTAAATTGTGTGATTCGAAAGCGCCCGGTTATATTAACACTATGTGCCCATTAGCCCATCTAATAATATTTGTTTTTATCTTTTGCTCGTAAGAGCCCATCAAATAAATGCAAGAGGGCAAAAAACGCCCCAAACTTTTAAAAAAGTGTCAAAAATCGCCCAAATATTACAAATTAGGGCAAGATTTGCCACCCCTAACTTTTATTATTTTTCATTTATAACCCATAAACTTTCTTTTATCACTAAACGATATGTCGCTATAAAATCCCGTTGCTATGCACGGGTACTCGTCTAGTACTTTTAAAAGTAAACACAATTTATTAAATAGTTACTGTAATACTTAATTTCAATTTAAATCATTAACTTTCCTAATTCTCACTTACTCCACACTCATGTATACCAAAAAGAATACCCACACAAACTAACGCTACTATACATTATCGATGCTATACACGTCAGGACAGTGAGCAGTAGCTGTGAGCTATGAGCAGTAGCCACAACTCACCACTCATAAAGAAAAAACTCACCGCTCTTTCGCCAAACGACCGGTAAAATTCAAAATGATCCATATATAAACAAGTGAACAACAACTAGCGTGATAAACCTAAACAAAAAGGACAAAACCAAACTACCTTTTTCCTTAAAATCTTTTAGATGATCAAATCCAACAAAAACAACCTAAACCCTTTGCTTCATCTTCTCCCCCAAAATTCTCACTAACTTAAATTATAACCCCACAAGCCTTTCTTCACATTTTCAACCCATTATCCAGTCCCACTAATTCACCAAATTGAAACTGGATCCAACTAATTAACCACATTTCCAACCTGGGTTTTGCTCCAATTTTGGTAATTTTTATGGGAAGTCAAAGGGTTTAATGCTTTGAATTAAGGTGGAATTGGGTGAAACTGGGCTCAGTTCTGAGATGGGTTTTTTGTAAATGGTAATGGGTTTTGTTTATTTTGGTTAATTTTAAGTGGTTATGAAGTTATGTTAAGTTTTGTGTTGATTTATGCTTAAAGATTGCATTTTTAAGGTGTAGGTTATGTTAAATTGTGATAAAGGTGCAAACTTTAAGTTTAATGGTGGAAAAAATGCTGAATTTAGTGGTTTGTTGTGTCATTTTAGGATTGTAATGGAGTTTCGAGTGGTCGTTTTTTGGCGAAATTTGAGTTTTATGGGAGAATAGAGGTCTTTTGTGATATAGGATATTTGGGGTAGGAAAATGGCGCCGTCGCCTGCTTTGAGGCGTTCTCCGGGGAGGGAACCGAGAGTGGATAATCATAAAAGAGGGCGTAGTTTTGAGAGTGGAGGAGTGCTTTTGAAGCAAAGAGACGATGATCTCGCTTTGTTTAAGGAGGTGCAAAGTAGAGGAAAAGATAATTTCTTGCTCGAGGGCAACAACGATTTCGAAGACATTTTCAGTATGGTTTATGCTTTAGTATGTTTATGTGCGGTGTTTGGCATTGCATTTTGAAAGTGATTATACGGTTATATGGTTATTGTAAAACACTCAAACTACTGATTATTTGAATATCAAAACTTTTTAAACGCTATAAACAGTTAAACAGTTAATCATATTTAAAACGCAATGCCAAACGAGTTATATATAGAAACTACATGTTTGTAGATTTCTGGTATGTTCATGAAAAGGGAAAGTAGCAAGAAGTGATATTCATTATGTTTTTGCAGCAAATAAGTTGCGACATTTTTCAGATAATAAACTCGGGATAAACATCCCTGCTCGAGGAGAAAGTAGCGACCTTCTCCATGCAGAAGAGAAGAATGATTATGAATGGTTGGTAGTTATTTGCTTCTCATGCACTGTTACAAAGATATTTCGAAATGAGAAAAAGCGTCATAACTATAAAAATGACTTTTGGTTATTTGTGTCTAATTTCATTTATGAATTTGCAGGTTATTAACTCCTCCCGACACACCTTTGTTTCGCTCATTGGACGATGAAGCACCACGAGTTGATGTACAAAGGGGTAGACCTCGAACTCAACCGATTTCAATATCCAGATCATCGACTGTAAGTTGTATCTGTTGTTATGCCTCTTTTACTATCATATCCTTTTTAAATAAGGGTCATCGGCTATATAACACATAACAGTATCCGTTGTGTTTTAAACAAACCATATTTCGTGCGAAACTGAAAATATAGAACGCTACAGTCTGCATTAATATTCGGTTTAGGGCAAAAGTTACCCTGTACAAAACTTTTTTGTAGAGTTGGCTGGATCGGCGGTCGGGCTACTGCGTTTTATGTAGAATCGTGTCATTTTTATTACTGGTTGAAATAAGTTGGATCGGGTTAAGATGACACGCCAACATTTTTTGTCGTTTTTAGATCACTTTTTGTCATTTTTAGAACTTTTTCTTATAAAGAAATAACATGTCATTTATGATTAAAAACTAACATTATTACAAGAATAATCTGAATATCGACCCATTCATATGTATATGGGTTAGAAATGGTACTTATTTTATATTTTTATTTGGTATTTACATTTCCACAGTTCGTCCAATAAATCCTGAAATATGTATTTTAGATGGAGAAGAGCCAAAGAAGCAGTAGAGGCAGTGCTAGCCCAAACCGTGTGAGCGTATCTCCTCAATCTCATAACAGCACTTTTGAGGGTAGAGGTCGAGCATCTTCAGCACCTAGTGCTAGTCCATCTACTCATATAAAACCTGCCACAACATCACTTAGAAAATCTTCACCATCTCGCAAACCCTCATCACCTGTCCCACGTTCTTCTACTCCCACTAACCCACGAAGATTGAGTACAGGTTCTACCTGTTCCACGAGTTCAAGGGGTAGTAGAGGAAGTTCACCTTCACCAAAAATAAACGCTTGGCAATCCACTATACCCGGTTTTTCAACCGAGGTCCCACCGAATCTCCGGACCTCATTGGAGGACAGACCAGCATCATATGTACGTGGGTCCTCACCGGCTTCAAGAAATAGTCGACAGTCAATGTCACCAACTGCTTCTAGAAGCATTAGTTCGTCTCATAGTAAAGGTTCGTTTGGGTCTTCTGTTGATGATGATATGGAATCTTTTTCGTCTGCTCTTGTTGCTAGTAGACAACGGTTCAATTCGAGACGAGGTGGTGGCTTTCAGAATAATAATAAGCCACGTAGAACGGTTTCTTCTAGTTCGGCTCCCAAAAGATCGTTCGACCTTGCACTTAGGCAAATGGTATCTTACTATTTATTTCATGAAAATAGGTTCTTTTGTTTGATAAATTATGAATTTGCTATTATAACAAAAGTGACATTTGACATTTGACTAATTTGACGAATACTTGGCTCAAAATTTGACTTAAAGGGGTGTTCAGATATGCATTTCGAAAGCTATTTTATGATATTGAAAGATGCTTTTACGGCTTTGCTTGGGTCAGATTGTATAAAATTGCCGGATTTAAAGATAATATTTTTCTATAAATATGTTAAATAACTTATAAGAACATTTGTTTTCGTAGTAGTTATATTTCATTTTAAGTCTTGCTGAATATTTTGTTTTCCTTATGTAGGATCATAAAAAGGGTCCTCAAAATATGTTCAGACCGCTCCTATCTAGTGTCCCGAGTTCAACAATTCATGTCGGGTTATCTATGAATTCCTCGGTGGCAACTAGTAGTAATGCTAGTTCCGGGATCAGGGCGCACAATGCCAAAACAAGCCACAACGATGCAACTAGTGGGTATGTAAAGATGCAAGGTTGTGATGTCGATGATGATGAAGTGTTTGTGATCGAGAAAGATGATGCTTTAAATGATGGATGTCACAGTGCGCCTTTGCATCCTGCAACTCTATTAATTTGTTCCCAGTGTGGTTGCGAGTACTCTCCTATTGGACTAGCGGAAACCGACACTAATCTGTGTGAAGGTTGTGTAGGGTCGCACTCAACTTTGACCATCACTGAGAAGGAGGGTGTACACGATGATTTAGTTGAAGACGGTCACTTATTATCAGAAGAACGTGAGGCGAAGAAAGTCAACCATGTTGACTTTCCCAATTTCAAGGTTGAATCTGTAGAAGGTGCGGGCTCACCTATAACTGCCGTTGACAAGGTGAGTGTAGCTGAAGTCAAAGCACAATCTAGTCAACACGATGGTTTAGTTAAAGATGGTCACTTTTTATCAGAAGAATGTGAAGCGAAAAAAGTCAACCATGAAATGGCTGACTTTACTAATTCCAAGGTTGAATCTTTAGAAGGCGCTTACTCACCTTTGACTATCGTTGACCAGGTAGGTGCAGTTGAAGTTAAAGCACAATCTGGAAAACACGATGATGTGGATGAGGACGTTCTTTTGTCACCAGAAAGTTCTTTATCCCGATCACAATCGGAAAAATATGAGGGGAAGAAAGTCAACCATGAAATGGTTAACTTTTCGAAGTCAAAGGTTGAGTCTTTAGGTGCGGGAATTTCTATACTGCTGAAAAGATCAAGTAGTATAAAGGGTGCGGTTGTTAGAAACACAAACTTTTCAGCAAGTAGCATGTCGTATGATGATCTTTCGTATGTTAGAGACACTACGATTAGTATGAGAAGCGTGTCGGCTTCGTCTTCTGTTGACTTTGGAGTCAACAAACAATCCGATACACGTTTCCAACGTCAATTGAGTAGCACGAGATCAGAAATAGAAAGTTACAAATACGACCAAATTGCAAAGCATCAACGCAGTGGATCATCGTTAGACTCATTTGAGAAAAATGCTCAAGAAAATAATGAAAAGAATGAGACGTGTAGTGAAAAAGATGATGCAAATAGCTTTCAAGCGACATTGAATCAAACCCATGTTGAAGAAGCTGCTGAATTTCAGAAAGCAGAAGACGTGGGACCAGATGATATTAATGCTTTAGAGAGTCGTACTTATGAGAACGCTAGCACTGATGTAGCTGAAGTTCTATTGGATGCAATATCAGAAGGCGAATGTGATCAAATGGGTCAAGCTTCCGCTGCTTCAAAATGCGACGACAACAGTTCATTACTAGAAGAATTGCAGGACGTTCTTTCTAGTCACCCAAGCAACATTATTGGTACGTATTTCATGAATTATAACTATTCCAAATGTTTTACTTTATGTGAACGAGTTCCAAAATGCAAATCCAGTCCGATATGTATTTGCACCTTTAGCGTGCGTACTTATACACTAAGGCTCTTTTATTGCAGAAGAGTCGATCGTATTGGTTGAGCAAAAAGGACTAAGACGAAGAAGTTTGACGCTAGAAGAAGCAACCGACACAATACTCTTTTGCAGCTCGATAGTCCACAGTTTAGCACGTAACGCTGCAACGATAGCCATTGAGAAGGAAAATGCTATTGACCCGTTGGATGAATATGGATCTTGGCCACTTATTCCAGCCACCCGAAAATCAGATCTCCATAAATCCGAGTATCAAAGCCGAAACACAACCAAACGCTCATCACAGTCCCATAAACCTAAGCAGGAAAAGGAACCGGAAACGGAGCCCAGAGACATTTACAAAACCGAAACTGAAGGTAAAACCGAGATACCGAGAACCCGTATAGTCGGGTTTCGAGATTTGGATAACGGAGAGAGTAAGAAACCTCCAATGCTCGAGTCTAAATGCAACTGCATAATAATGTGAGATAATCTTGATCCACATATCTTTAGGTTCCCACGCTATTGACTTTAACCCTCTGCCATGAAAGCTGTACATTCCTGTGCACTATCGCTATAACAACTGGTACCGACCCTGTGCTATGTGCCTTGACAAGAAATATTTCTGCAGTTATTTGCACGTCATCAGCTATACACTATACATTGTTTGGGTTCCACTTAATTTGTTGCACGGGTAGGCATTGTAAAGGTCCGGTTTCTATTGGTATGTTGACGGGTAGTAGTATTCTTATACGGGTTGTTGGTGTTATCCTTATACAGGTATAATCAAGTACCCCGTCATTCTTTTTCTCGTGCAGTCACTGATTGACACGAGTTGTTATATGTTAGCTGTGTTTGTACATTCGAAATGTGGTTAGCTTGTTTGCCATATTTGTGATCTATTGATATGGAAATATTAATAAGTTCCTCTTTGTTGTA
Organism: Artemisia annua; assembly: GCA_014162995.1. NCBI lineage: Eukaryota > Viridiplantae > Streptophyta > Magnoliopsida > Asterales > Asteraceae > Artemisia > Artemisia annua. The sequence goes on from LBNU01019411.1 coordinate 35,121, forward strand.
TCTCTATATAGAAACACATAAGTAGAGGTAAATGCATACAACCATGTATTTTATGGATTTGTTGTGAGGTCAGATGAGTAAATGAAACAAGATAACTCGCGAGCTACTTGTAATCAAGTCGATTAAAACGAGTTGGGCTTGAGCTCAAGCTACTTGAGTAGACTTTCAAGTTTCAAGTTAAGTTCTAAGCTTTACAATACTTGGCCCGTGAGGCTGTTCGAGCTTCAAAATACTTGGCCGGTGAGGCTCGCGGCATTATGGAATGGAGTCAAGCTTGACATATAGAATATTTATCAAGTTTGTTGAGCTTGAAATGTAGATCGATTGATCTCGGGTCGAATGTTGGACTTTAGTTTTAGAAGGTGAGCTGAACTCGAACTTTCAAAGCTCGGTCAGCTTTAGTCGAGTTTCAAGCCGAGTTTATGTCCTCAAGTTAAGTTTAGGTTTCAGTTCAGTTTGATAGTACTCAACTTGACTTGATTACATCATTAAGTGTCTTGCATTGCCTTTTAAAATGCCTTTTTTTAATTAATCTTTAGTTATTGAATTTACTAGCGTGGATTATTAATTTTTTAGGGTTTAAGAAATCAAGAGTAATAAAACTAGTGGTTAAAATAATGTAGTAATAAGACTGCTTTTCAAAACTTGAAAGTTCTTATTGTTTACTTCTGCTAAAAAAAATTGTGATTTTGAAATTCTTTTTAAGAGTGATTAAGGTTGGTCTATTGGTTTAAGACATATGTTTCTTTAGTTTATAGAATATATATAGTTTTTCGAGATTGTCATGTTTTTTTTGAAATAATGGCTTTGCCTTTATTTAAAGGTATGTTTGGCGAAAATAACGATAGCGGGAAACAGTAATTGTTTATTTTAATAAAACATTTGGCAACATAATTATATAGTCATAATTAGTAAGTGAAAATGCTAGTTGCTCATAAATGCAACTAGAAGTAGCATTTTGATTTTAAAGCGTTTAGCAAAAATAGAAACGCTGGTCGCTTTGTTTTCAAATAAGCATTTTGTGCAAAACGCTAACTACTTATTGCTAGTTACTTCAAAACGCTTGATACCAAACATACCCGCATAATTACAAGAAACATATTTTGCAAAACACATATAAACACTTTCCCTCCAAGAAAAAAGAAGCGGGAAAACATTACCCCCAATCTTAAAAAAAAAACACACACACACACCCCCATTTCCTTACTTCTCCGATGAACTCCTCCCCAAATTCAGATTCCGACACATCCCACATCTCCTCAACACCGCCACGTCATCACCACAAATCCACGTCAGCATCATCACCATCACCTCACCTCACTCTCCTTCTATCCCACAAACAACGCCTTAAAAACCCAAATTCAAAACCTTATAATAAATCTTCCTCCTCACGCCCTGTTATCAAAATTAAACCCAACAAAAAACCCACCAAAACCCGGCCCGACCCGGTTCTCACCCGACCCGACCCGGCTGATGCCAACCCAGGCGGCCACTCAGTTGGCAGAAGCAGTTTTGATGGTAAAAGATCCGACCCGGGAACCACCCGGGCCGACCCGGTTGGTAAAGGATCCGACCCGGTTGGTAAAGCATCCGACCCGGTTCTCACCCGACCCGACCCGGTTGATGTCAACCCAGATGGTCACTCAGTTGGCAGGAGCAGTTTTGATGGTGAAAGATCCGACCCGGTTGGTAAAGGCACAGAACCGGTTGGTAAAGGGTCCAACCCGGTTAGTAAAAGATCAGACCCGGTTGATATGAAGCTACCGTTTAGTATTCGTCGGTTAAGTGGCGGTTGCGATAATGTTGCTACAACTAGTGATAGTGTTGTTGGTGGATCAGGTGTTGCGAGATTTGCGTCGTTTGCTAAGTTGCGTAAGCCTAGCTTGAATTTCGAGTCGAATGATAATAATGTAGGGAAAGTTGAGAGTAGTAGTTTAGATGGCGGAAATGTGATAGGAGCAAATTTGGGCGGTTTTGAATGTGGAAATGAGAGCGTAAATTTGGGGAAAAGTGTTAGAAAGCATCCGAATTTGATAGGAGAGAGTTTGCGTGATTTTGGATGTGGAAATGAGACGTTAAGTAGTGATTTTAGTGTTAGGAACTTGGGGAAAGTAGTGAGGAAGCCGCAAAATTTGATAGGAGGATCGGTTATGCCTAATGTGCCGGTGAGCAAGCCGAAGGTAGTAAGTGAAGGGAATTTTGTGAGACTGAATATAAATGGACACGGAGGACGGAAAAAGTTTGGGGGGAATAAAGTTAGGAAAAGGAATCCAAACGCATATAACGGAAGTAAGAAGTCTTACAAAAGAAGTAGACGGAAGTTGAAAAGTGGCGGTGAAGAAGGAGACGAAGAAAGGACTTTATGTGAAGAAGAGAGTTTGCGTTTTGAGGAGAATGAAGTGAAAGAGAAAAAACGAGCTGATTTGGAAGTGGTAGACCAGGTGGTTTTGGATGTTAGAAATGATCCGTGTGATGAGAATTTGGTTAAGTTGTTGAAGTTGACACACGGGTATGAGTCGTTTAGAGACGGCCAGTTGGAGGCGATTAAGTTGATACTTGATGGGAAGTCGAGTATGGTGATTTTGCCGACTGGGGCTGGGAAGTCGCTTTGTTATCAGTTGCCTGCTTTGGTTTTGCAGGGGATGACACTTGTTATTAGTCCATTGGTTGCACTTATGTTTGATCAGCTCAAACAGCTGCCACCCGTGATTCCGGGTGGTTTATTGTGTAGCAGCCAGGTATTATCAACTCACGTGTTTTGTTTGTAGTTTGTTCTCGCTCATTTTAGTTAAAATTTTATATGTGTAATTTTGTATTTGTTATTGTGTTAGACGTTAGAAGAAAGTTCAGAAACACTTAGTCGGGTACAAGAAGGATCCTTAAAGGTTAATACGTTAAATAGTTAAAAATCTATTTGAACATTTAGTTTGTTAATTTTAGTGTTAAGATGCGTAGCACGTGTTTCAGGTTCTTTTTGTTTCTCCCGAAAGATTACTAAATGCAGAATTTACATCCATATTTTCTGCAACTTCGCTCATTTCGCTTGTTGTGATTGATGAAGCTCACTGTATATCTGAATGGTGAGTTTATATAGGTGTTTGTTTGCGTTTATACCATAATGCATCTATTATCGATATAATTTGCATTCTATAACAGGTCACATAACTTCCGCCCTTCGTATATGAGGCTGAGAGCATCATTGCTTCGTGCTACTCTAGGAGTTGAGTGCATTCTTGCAATGACTGCAACTGCAACGACCAAAACGATGAATGATGTGATGTGCTCCCTTGAAATACCTTGTACTAATCTTGTTCAAACGGCACAAATCAGGGACAATTTGCAGTTGTCTGTATCTATGAGCGGAAATAGGCAAGTGAAACTAAATTTACTATCTGCAATTTGTTCGTTCTATTACATCACGTTCATGACTTTAAACTGAAAATGAATGTAGAATGAAGGATTTGATGGCGTTGATCAAGGCTTCACCTTACACAGAGGTTAAAAGCATCATAATCTACTGCAAATATCAGGTATGAACTTATGTCAATCTGTCATCTTGTACACAACGTGTTTACCTCCTAAAAGTAAAAGATTCAGTTCAACATTTGTTTACAACTAAAATGTAACTGCAGTCAGAAACAGAGATGATTAGCAAGTTTCTATGTGATAGCAATATCAAATCAAAGGTTAGTACCTGATATGTTTCCTTAAATTACTTACATGACAAATACATTTTGTGGTTGACAACTTGACATTAACTTTGTGATCCATCAAATTTGTCCAACAGTGTTACCATGGTGGGATCCCTGCTAAAGATCGAAGGCGTACACAAGAGCAGTTCTGCTCAAACAAAATACGCGTGGTATGTAAATTTTTTCAACTTAATTGTTTCTAAAGCATTTGTTTGTATAGAAGTAGACTATAACTAATACAGTATTCTTAACATTATCCTTTTCCCATGAAAGATTGTTGCAACAGTGGCATTCGGTATGGGGCTTGATAAAAGTGACGTCGGAGCTGTAAGCACAAATCCTTAAGTATATGTTATAAATATAAACTGAAATATATGAATATGCTAAAACCTCTTATTTAAATCTGTTACAGGTAATTCACTATGGTTTACCTGGAAGCTTGGAGGAATACGTCCAGGTTTGTGTAAATCTGTGTCACATCTACTTCCACCAAGTAGTTTCCATGTTAATCATTAAACAATTCCTCTAAAAATGTTTGATTATATAGGAAATTGGACGCTCCGGACGTGATGGACGATTATCTTATTGCCATCTATTTATTGATGACACGACATACTTTAAGCTTCGGAGTCTTATGTACAGGTAGCTACTTGCGATTCACATTCAACAATCTCTTTATCTTCTCATTTTATGTATTAAAGAGATCTAACTTTTGCTATATTTCTTTTTAAAGTGACGGCCTGGATCAATACACGGTAAATAAGTTTCTCTCTGAAGTTTTCACCGGGGGTTCACATTCACAAGGAAAGATTTGCTCAATAGTCAAAGAATCTGCATCTCGGAAATTTGACATGAAAGAAGAGGTCCGTTATAGCATTATCATTGCAATAGAATCACTTACTTCCGCTACATTTAAACACCAAAATATCGAACTGATACAATTATTTCAGGTGATTCTGACTCTTTTAACGCGTTTGGAGTTAGCTGAAGAGCAGTACTTGCGGTTACTTCCTCAAACGAGTGTAACATGTGTTTTAAATTTCCATATGGTTGGTCCCTACTTAACTCAAGCGTTTACTTTTGAAAAACACAAAAAAAAAAAAAAAAAAAAAAAAAAAAAAAAAAAAAAAAAAAAAAAAAAAAAAAAAAAAAAAAAAAAAAAAGAGAGAGAAAGAAAGAAAAAAAACTGATACATGATAACTTTAATAAATGCAGACCTCCCCAGCATTGCTTGCTGCTAAGGATGTCGTGATTGCGGCAATTTTGAAGAAGTAAGTGATTAAGTTTCACCCCTAATTTATATTGATGTCAATTTCGACCCATTTACTTGAGAGTCGGTCGATTTTTGTTATGTTTATATCTATAAAGGGTCAAACGGATGAAAAATAATATAGTTAAAAAGAATTGGTCGAAAATGGCTCATTTTGACCTGTTACCCGTGCGGCTACTTTCAGCCATGAAAGCTGCATTATGTACTCTAATACTCGAATACGATTCCCAGGTCTGAACTGAAGGACGGACAATATGTGTTTGACATACCAACCGTTGCATGTAGCATTGGATTACAAACTTCTACGGTATCTCAACAGTTGCAGCTTCTGAAGGTTTGCTTCTGCATAAGCATAATGGCATATTACTTCGATTCATTAATGTTTTATTTCTTACGTCACTGCCTTTTTTATTAGTTGAAAGGAGAAATTACGTACGAATTGAAGGATCCATCTTACTGTTACATGATTCTAAATTTCCCAAAAGATGTATGCTCTTTGGCATCAGATCTAGCTAAATGGTTATCAGAGGTTGAGAGTTGCAAGGTAAATCGGTTTTCAACTTATATAGCATTTTACGTTGTTTTCATCTCACTATAGTTTATCCAAACTATCTATTAACACAGGTGCGCAAACTAGATGCTATGTATAATGCTGCACTCTTTGCTGTGAAAACATGTGATAGAACAAGCGGTTGCGTCGATTCACAACATACACCATGCTTGCAGAAAAAGATCTTGGATTACTTCAGTGCTGATAATGATAACGATATCCCAAATAAGATGGGCCAAACCAGGTTTAGAAGCTCACATACATTAGTTGACATTCATAAAATATTACTGACCGTCTTGTTATGCCATTAAAGATATACATTTTGTCAATAAAGATAAAAAAAAACTCTTTTATTTCATGTTGTATAATTGTATTGATTGCTGACATCACAATTTGTTTATTTGCAGTCGATTTTTGAGAGCGGATATTAAGGTAACACATTTGACAGATCACATTATCTTTCCTGTTAAAGCGAAAGTGTTGACTTTTTTCTGACTCGGGTGTATGATATATGGTGATTTAGGTGTTTCTTCAGGGCAACTCCCATGCCAAGTTTACCCCTCGAGCAATTGCTAGGATTATGCATGGTATAGCCAGTCCCGCATTTCCTTCTTCAACTTGGTCTAAAACTCATTTCTGGTAAGCTTTTAGATTATGTTACTGGTTATGTAACAGGTCAAATTTTAAGTTGAACAGGGCCATTTTTGCGTCCGTTTTAGATAAAAATACAACTCATATTAATAAATAATTATTCTGATTACGTTTATAATATAAATCTCTGAGTATCTATTTGGCCCGCTTTGGATGAAAGACAACTCAATTCGACCCATTTATATGCAAATGGGTAAAAGTTGCTACCTTAAGTAATCTTGAACTATTTCCCGAGGTTTCTAAACTAATTGAGGATTCTTGTAGGGGGAGGTATATACAAACAAACTTTGATGTCATCATGGAAGCAGCACAAGCAGAGATGATTGCTTCTGCCGGGAAATCTGCAGTTTAAATGCTTTCTTTATGTAATACTATCAAGGTGACCGGTATAGTGGAGTTGACCATTTCAATTCACAGGTAACAATTGTTTATTTGCAAAAAATAGTGTTTTCTTTTTATATTTTCACAAAAACAATGGTTTATTTGCAACATTGTTTTTTTTGTAATTTTCGTGAATAAAACTGGATTTCATGTACTTGGAAACATCCCGTGATAATGACATATTCTCAACATTATTGATTAATGATTACGACTATATATTACAAGTTTTAGAAGGGTATTTTAGATATTCGACAGATGCACTTTTCTTAAATTATGGGTCAAGAATAATGTTGCGACTTATTCAATAATGGAAGGAGCAAATTTTTGAATGACTTGCTACCTTCTTAATAGTGGAAAAGCCTATTTTGATTATTGATTCTTGCTTCAGTAAAATTCTCATTTTTCTCTTTGGTCAACTTAAAAGTTTCGTTTACCGGTTGACAGGCTATAAGGTCTGCTAACCTGCACATTCCTTCATGGGCACACAGCGACAAAATATTTGGTGGACGTGCTTCTGCTGCAGGTGACATCAGTGGTAGTGGTTGATGATACTTGAAACATGGCACATTTTGATCATGCACCATATGTTTGGCCCTTTCTCGTTGTTACTCAACTTTCCGAATTTGGATTTTATCCGCACACATTAATGCTGTTGTCTTCTACCCAAATCTAGAATTCAAGCAAAACCCTTTTGATAGGTACCCCTTGTCGGATCTCTAAGTCCGCGTTACGCAAATGTGTAGAATACAAATATGCTGGTTTTTTCGGTATCGGACCCTTTCAATTATTTATATTGTAAGTTATCACAGAAACTGAGATTTACATTTATGAGTTGTTTAAAGGCAGTGAAACTATATTAAATCTATTGTTTATACGTTTAAGCACCATACTAGAAAAAAAAAATGCATATATTTGACTTTTTTTTTTTTTTTTTTTTTTTTTTTTTTTTTTTTTTTTTTTTTTTTTTTTTTTTTTTTTTTTTTTTTTTTTTTTTTTTTTTTTTTTTTTTTTGTGTTTTTTAACCTCACGTGGATGTAT